>OOFC01049405.1:68074-88837 GCA_900323345.1 Pseudochromis fuscus | reverse complement strand
TCGCTGTATTTGCGACAGCCTGTCGGTCGCAGACTTGCTCATATACGTGGTGTTCTCTTCGAGTTTAGTTTGACGAAGAGCTTTGCTATGACTCGCTAAATTGCTAATGTCTTCGCTGCTAACATTAGCTGTGGCTGGGTTACACTGATGTGGGAGGCTAAACTTGAGCTGCTTTGGTGGTAAGCAAACTCCTTCTTACAAAGAAGGGATATCACTGTACATTTATCAATGGTGCCGTCCGGGCGTTTTTGAAATATTCCCATTCATTAGACTGACAACTCTCACATGCTCCTCCATTTTCAAGTCTTCGCTACTCACCGCTCCTCACCTTGCATCCCAACTACAATGGGAGCAGCTTATGCTAAACACCACGAGAGCTAATCAGTGTCCACTTCAGATGTGACTGACCATTCCTCCCCCAACAACTGAATTAAAAACGCAAGTCGCATATAGACAATTAAGTTAGAGATTAAAAAATAGATTAACTAGATTAAAAAACATAACGCGCTAATTATTTCTGTAATTAATTAGTCTCAATTAACGCATTAATTTGATACCCCTATACAGAATAATGAAAACATTATGAAATCAGTGAATAAGTCTTGATTTTTCTCCAAATGAGACAACAGTTTATTATGGTGTTTGATTGTTCTCTGGTTCTCTTACCAGTTTGAGTTTGGTGAGGACTGGATGTTCCCTCAGTGAGTTGTTAACTACATACTGCAGCACAGGATCATCCTTCCCTCTGCTGTGGCTCTTCCCAAGGAAGGCAGACTTTCCTACACCTGAACAACAACAACACCACCTCAAATGATCAGCTTTCCCAATAAATCTCTGTCGCTCTCCAGGTCACACATCCTTGCTCGAGTTATTATCTCCCACCTGTCAGTACAACAGCGAGTCCAACACAGAAAAGCACTTTAATGTCTGCAGCCATGATGCTTCGTTAAAGAAAACACTGAACCTTCTTGTGTCCGTCCGTTTTGTACAAACCTATCTGTGTTTGGTTTGGTCAACCTTTGACAGGGAGACCAGACTTATTGATTTTACAAATATTGTGCAAAAGTGGGGATACTTTTGAAAGGTTGGGAGTTTATGCAGGAAGACAAGGCAACAATATAATGAAATGAGTGAAAATCCCATTAGATTGTCATGGCAATCTTACCCTTTATTTAAACACAGAAGTGAGTCTGCTATATTTGCTGAAGCCCTGAACCTCAATGTACTACAGATACTCTATCCCTCATTATGCAATACACACACTTTGAACTTTGATCTGTGTTTGTTGTTCTTACTACACTACTAGTAGGTAGTATCACATATTTTACAATGCAAGACTTTTCTTACAGTGCAAATTCTGACACATTTAGCAAATGGCAACATTTTGAGATGCAAATTATTTTGGAAGTGCTCAACAGAAACAAGCAAATAGATAAGTCAAGCTTTGTTTGTGCTAATAAAACCCAGCAGCTGCATTTATACATATAAAAGACATTCTGTGTATTGATTTATGTTGCTTCTGAATGAAGGACGCAAATTCCATTAATTCCTTTTCATAAAAACAATTACAAAAGTCTAAACTTTGGCCCATCCAGTCGACCAGTCCTTCATCACTTTATCTTTGGTCATGTGTAGGTTCATGCTTTCCTACAGTCCCATCACTTTGGAAATGTTTTTAGATTCTAAATTGTTTTTGTTTGCTTATATTTATGAATGTATGTAGTTTCACTAAGTGTATACTGAATGATTTAAGTTAATGATTAGTAGATGGGTGCACACTTTTAAGACTGTTGTCAAAAAAAAAATTCATATGGAACCTGATGAGCTACAGAAGACAGATCGGAGAAAATGTGATTGTGTTATTGGGCTGTAAACTAACATGAAGTTTGAATCAACAAACGTTACTATGGAGATGAACAAAAGTGAAACTTTCTTCCTTCCTGTTTCAGCAGGACTTCAGTTCACTGAAGCAGCAGACCTGACAGTGTGATCATCTGCTACTCAGAGCATCAAAACCAAAGCATTTCAAGTTGCAGCACAGAACTGAACCATCACTGATCACAGTTGGTAAGTTTTTCCATAGGAAGTTTTCACTGTGCTGCTTTATTAGTCTTGAAAATAATCATCACACTGCAGCTGGTGAAACAGTCAGTTTTGAAATTGTTGCTGTCTTTGAATGCTTTGCTGAATTACTTCAATATTTCTGCTAAATGCTGTTTGTCCTGTTATGTTTTATTTGTTTCTTTATTATTATTTTTAACTTCTACCTTTAATCGTACTGCTAGGTTGAGAGTTGTTGAACAAATTTGGTTGTTGAATACAGTCACAATAAAATATTTTATCATATCTTACAGTTATGGTACCAAGTTTTTATCCACCGATTCAGAGGAGGAGACTGGAGGGCTGAAGGTAAGACAGGATTTCACTTTTCATGTGAAATGTGATGAAAACAAGATGATGTGTGACCACACTGCATCATTGTCGACTGGATCAGGTCACTGGTTGTGGAAATGCTCAGAAATATAAACAACAACACTGTAATCATAACCATAATTATTTGTTAAATGATGCAGTTTGGATGTTTTTTTAAAAAGTGAATCCATTCATTTCATCAGTTCACAACTTGTACTTAGCTTAAAACATCTATTAATTCAATGAGAGTTGATGTCAAGTTACTTGTAAAAACTCATATTACACATGATCTGAAATGATCAGCAGGTAGTCGTAGTAAAATCCTCAGTACAACTCTTACAACAACAAGTTTTGTCATTTTTCAAAAGGTCATTTACTAAATTCATTATATACACCAGACTTTGTCATGATGTTATATAAAGGTTACAATCCAACTAATACCAGCACTCTGCTGTAATTTTAAACCAGGTTATTTTATTATTACAGTATTTTCTACATCCTCTTTAGTTCATAAATGTTTTGAGGTGGTAAATTGTTTTGATTTCCAGATATTTCTCTCCAGAGTGGAGGTTATGTTTTCAACTGCTTGGTTTCTTTTTTTAGTTTATTAGCAGCATTACAAAAATTACATTACATGTGTTTTTAGGTTGCAAATTGTGGATATTGATGAGTAAATCTAGTTTTACATGTAATGCTATCTGTTTAAGTTTCAAATGTCTAAATATTAAAGACAGGTGCACTTTTTCAGTCTGTCTGGTGGTTTAAAGAAGACAGATTTGAAAAAGTGTGGGTCTGTCCTTCAATATTTGTCTTCTGTCATGTGTATTTTCATGTTTTTGTACATTATCATTACTTAACCCTCCTTTTGTCCTCAGGGTCATTTTGACCCCATTCACTGTTTAACGTATCTTAATGTAACTTTTCTTTGTTTAATGAGAGAATATAGGCAAATACTGACTTGATGTGTTTTCCTGAACACTCTTTGTATGAACTGATGTGCTTTTGGGTTGATTTAACCTGTTTTAGCTGTTTTAAGCATGTAAGAAATGTCAACATTTTACACACACTTGTTTTGGTTGTTTAGGATCATACTGAGGTGAATATTAAATTTGATCATCTTCAAAAAATGTCCACCTTCTTTAAGATAATAATCTAACATAACCATACATGTAGTGTGAGAAGCACTGATAGTTCATGACATGGCAGAGGGGAATTTGTTGGCAGCTCATAACACGATCAGGTGAGAAGAATACACTTGAGATGATGAATTTAGAGGAGAGCTGCATGTATGGCTGCAGTTAGAAAGACTTGGATGTGACCCACTCACAAGCCTGCTCTTGGTTGCTCGTTTAAGGACACAAGCCAAAAAGAAAAGCAACAGCAAACCTTTGCAAAGCTGACTCTGGATGAGTAATGTTTCCAACCATGTCTCTGAAGACATTTCATCTTTTCTCTTGTGTCACACACTTTGATGACAGGGAGACAAGACAGGACCAAGGAGAGGGTGACAAACTCACAGCCATATGGGATGTATGGGACAACTTTTTCACCTCGTTCACCCTGTGTGAGGAGCGGCTGAAAAGGAAAGGGACCATGTTGGGGACTGAGAAAAAACAAGTGGGAGCTTCTGTCTGAGCAGAGAAGAAGAGGAAGGTAACATCTTCACTGTTGTCCTTCACTGACAGAGTTACTGTGGTGTTATTGAACATTCCCTGATGATGAGATGCTGCCCTGAATACCAGACAAAAAACCCCACAATAGTTAGTTTAAGTATTATGAATAATAAAAAAAAATGTGCTTTACACCAAAAAGATCTCTCTTTAACATTGTAGGTCAATGAATGTGATTTTATGGTGATTTGCATATTTTTTTGATTGTCACATAGACATTCTGGATGTACAACAGGGTGGGGGTGATTATAATTAGAGCTATTTAGGTAGTCAACAAAGAAACAGAAAGTACCTGAAGGTTACAACTGTGTAAGAATATTAATTTCAATAATTTGCTGGAAGGTCAAATTGCTTCAGTCAAATTGACCCCTAGGATAAAATATGTCAGTAAATTTGAGGATAACAGGAGGGAGTTAAAAATGATTCAGAAGCAAAGAACAAATTATTATATTTTCAGGAAGATCAGCTTATGGGATCTTAGACAGAACAAATCCAGAAAGATGTTTATTTGAAATATTAGGATGTTTAGTTGTGCTATTTCACCACAAGAGGACAACAGTGTTAAGTCTATACCATCCAATTAGCTGGATTATGCCTGATATTAGTCTGTGCTGGTCATGCTATTATTAAAAATATACATTGTTTCTGCACCAGCAACACAGACAAAGACTCGAAACAACCGAGGATAAGTTGAATATCCAGGCCAACTCAGGACAGAACTCCACAGCTATAACATTTATGGAGGATGTAAACTTCACAGAAACACACTAACATCCAACAACAATGAGCGTCTGTTAGTAGCAGATTACTTCTCTCACAAGCAGAGACGCTGAACATTTTACTCTGACAACAACAGCAGCGATGCCTGAAATCCGTATTTACCCTGCGGCATGTGATCAAAGGTTAGGGCTGATAATGGTCCCCAATTTTGTGGCAGGTGCAGACAGTTTGTACTTGCATTTGAGTCACTTTCACATCTCCATCTCCTCTCTATTCTCTCAGAGTCAAAGTCAAATTGTGCCAAAATACCCTGATTTCTTGTGTATTTCTTGTGTATCTTGCTGATGACATGATTGATACCAAATGCTCCAATCCTGACTCCTCACAACTGGTTCCAGTTTGAAGTCTGGCTCTTGAGAACAGATTCCAGACTCAACACAATCTTGTCACTTCGAGTCCTAAATGAAGTGGATTCCTGATGGAAAATACTTTGGGATGTCTAAATGATCAACATAATGCAGAATAACCCCCATGCAGGCTGTCCTACCCTCCTAGGTCAGAGGTCAGATTTTTAAACAACACAGTTTAACATTACACAAATAACACACACATAAGAAAATTTACTTAGGAGTTACCCCTCATGTAGACATGGGTAGAAATTAGGAAATGTATCTTAAATTTGCATAAAATTGAGACAAAAGTTTCTCCATCTTCATTTAATCTTTTCCATTCAGTACAATTTAGCCTTGATGAGGTTTCTCCCACATTTGCTGCAGATCAGGTTGCCCCTGCGTTTTAATCAGCTTCTTACTGTCAGTAATGGAGTGGTATAAACATGCAGATATGCTGCTTATGTCATATAATCAAGATATTTTCGTATTGTTCTCACCTGTAAAAGTGGCTGAGGCTCTGCTGGGAAAAATACAACATCACATTCTTCTGTGCAACAATCAGAATTTAACAATATAGGAGGCAGATTTAGAGACCGATGACTATTATTAGCTTTTTCTGTGATGTTACGGGTTAAAGGCCACTGACAAAAACCTGATGAAAGACATTTTTCTCAGTGTTAAATCTCTCTAATCTATAACTGTCAGTGTTTTTATTTTTACCAACTTTAACTTTAATCATTGGTTATATTATCAAACATTTTTAATGTTAAAGAGAGAAACTTAATGGATAGATAATTTTTTTAAAATTCATTTTTGTAATTTTGATCTGTGGAGAAATGGTACTGCTATAAAACAGCTAATGTAACAGGTAACAGAGAAAAATCTGCACTGGATTTGAGTAAAGCAAACAGACAAAGACTTCAATTCACAGCTTGCATGAAGAGGAGGTGTGATTGCACTATATAATGACTCCTATGATCATGTGACTACTCTGACACTTTGTGAAAAGTACTGCAGTTCATTCTTTTTGTTGTTTAACATTTTCTTTGTGCTCATCTGTGAAGCAGGTAAAGATTAATGAGCAGTGTTTCATAGGGAACGACCGAGTGGAGTGTTTTCATAAGCTCCACTTGAAAATCATCTCGTCTCGCAACTTCAAAAACAGGAACAGGGAAAACGGTAGCCAGGAATGTTCAAAAAGGAATTTTGGGGATGTGAGTGGGATGCAAGGTCTCTCCAAGGACACTGAGCTTCCTCTGTCTATTCCCTAATTAAAAATGCACAGATACAAACAAAAACATGCCGCCGACAAGAACACATCACTTAAATGAGCCATGACACAAACTGTCTCTAAAAAATGTTTGAGTTGTGATGAGGAAAGGAAGAGGATGTCTCAGAGTGTGCACACAGCTCTGCTCCTTTTGGTGAAAATGAGATGCCGTGTTTTTCCACCATACTCTCTCTCTCTCTCTCTCTCTCTCTCTCCTGCTGCTTCAGGCCTCTGCTTATGTGACGCTAATTGTTTCTGCTACTTGTGCCAAGTACCTACTCTTCCCCAGCACATTCTACAGACAGGCCCTGGTCCCTCAGCTGCTTTTTGTGTCTGTTTAAGGAATAAGAAAATGTGTGCTGCCATCTGCAGCGAGCACACCACTGTTCCTCCTCCCGGCCGTGACTGTCATAGTGCCACAATGATACACATTCACACACTCTCTCCGAGGTAGAAAAAAAACTATCTGGTGGAGAAACAAGAAAACAACACTGACACGTACAACTGCTAATATAAAACAAAATAATTCAAGAGGTTCCTGTTTTGATGCATTTAGCGGAGGGAAGGAAGACACTGTACCTCTGAAAAGGGCTTTTAAATTTTGCAATGCCGTGCAGAGAAGAAAAGTAGTAGATTTAAAACCAATTAAATGTATGCGCCGCTTCCAGTCCTAGATAGACGGACAAAACTCCTGAAATAAATCCACAAAAGCCTGTGGAAGTTTTCGGCCTCCGAGCACATGTGTGTTTGCTGTAGCTGCACAGTCTCCAGTTTGTTGTTTAGTACCTAAATGTGACCAGCAAGTGGCAGTGTTGTTTAGCTAATCCTCAGTGTTCTCTGTGCATTAGCTGAACACAAACACAAAGAGAGTCAGGCCTTCACTCCCCAGCCTGGGAAGTAATATCACTTTCCTCTTGTTGAATTGACCTGTGACACCATCCGAGTGTACACGGGCGCCACATATTGACACGCTTGTAACGCCGCATGGTTGTTACATCACCCATGTGTTTATCACTGGGCGACTGCTGCTGGTGCACTCTCAACAACAAGAGTCAGTTTGGCAGCGTCTCAGCAGTCAGATAAGCACGCATGAATATTAAGTGATGCTAATCACAATGGAGAGACCAACGTCGAGACGTCTGACAGACATTTCTCGGCATTCAATTGACATCCTCAGATTTGTCCTCCGTTTGACAGCAGCGTCTCCCAACATGACAAGTCTGTTTAAAGCTTCCGGAAGAGGCTCACACACACATGCACGATTAGAGATGCACTGACACTGATTTTTACTCAAACTGGGCCACTGTGTGCGTGCAAGACCCAGTCTGGTGTTTCTAAGCACACGTGCACACAAAGGTTTATGTAGGCCATTCAGACGGGTTGCAGAATGTAGATGAGGGTATAACGAAAAAAAAAAATCCCTTCAATCATAAAAATCTGGATTTATCGCTTCGCTGTATTAAACTACAGTGTATTTTGGAGCGAGAATGTCGAGGATAAGCCCTTCAGTTCATTATCATCCTCTCTTTGTGTATTCAAGCCATACAGAACAAAACAGTGGATCTGCTTTTGTGAGAAAAAAAACAGAATTGAATGGCAGGTGTGGTTGTTTGACTTTCAAATCACCTAGGCATCTATTCTATTAACCTGCCGTGTAAATAAATACAGAATTCAATTTCCATGGAGTCACGCAATAAGTTGACAGTCCTCAAGAAGATCAAACAGGCTGCTCCAGGGCACGTGAGCCACAGTGAAAAAATCTTGGGTATATGAAAGGTGTTGACACCTTGAGCAAGCCACAAAAAGAGACAAATGTCATATCCTCAGAAACAATTACCGGGTGAACCTCTGGTTTTAAGCCAGCACGTCTCCGAGCTATATCATCCCGTATACAGTAGAGCAGTCTTCAGCGTCGGAGGAAGGATACTAGCTTTCTGTAGCACCATTGAATACTAATATTTTTCCCGTTCACAGTGCGTTTCCTTAAGGTCATATTTTTATTTACTCATCTCCACAAAGACAAACTCGGTCTTTGCCTCGGTTCCTGTCCACAGTCGCCGTCCTCCCTTCCTATTAGTCTCACTCTCATATGACTGCCATGTCCCGTTGTGACCGCACTTGAGGCGCTAATGATAATGTTATAACCCAGACCAATTTGCAATGGCAATCAGACTCACTTAATTGAGTTGATTATAAGCTCTCTGTCTGAGATGACCCCTCCGGACTTGGAAAAACTGAACAGGGAGAGGAGGAGGGTGTGGATGGAGGGATTGAGGGTTTCTCCAGGCATCCCATCACTGTGCAATAGACACATGGGATATGACTGTTTGGAGGCATGAGCTGAGGCATATGTGTGTGTGTGTGTGTCTGACAATTCTTCGTGTGTGGGGTGTCAGGAGATAGCGTGTAGGGAGAGCAGGCCTTCAGGGGGGTGTAAAAGGAGGAGCGGGGTGGGACAGTGGCTGAGGAAGAGGGTCGAGTATGGAGGTGGAGGAGGGGGGGGTAGGATGGGCTCGGGGTTCGAAATCACAACACAGTCTGTGTAATAGAGCCAGACACACACCACATCTGAAGTTAATCCAATCAGGGAGAAGCACAGCGCTCCCATCCGCTCAAGACACACAAACATAAGGTCAAGAGCAGCTTGTATTAGCGCGATGATGTCAGGGAGAAGTGGTGTAGATAATTGACTTTCAGCATGTTTAAAAGGCTAAGAGAGATGGAGGAATGAAGGAAAGCAGGTTCAGCCAAGCAGATGTGAAATGAAGGCCAAATGAGTCAGTATTTTATTAGCAGGTGGGAATCAACACTTTACAGTTAGTCTGAGTATTTCACTGTTATTATTACAGAGTGTCTACTTGTAACCCCCCATGATAAGGCTTCATCATCACCAAAAGCTTCATCTGTCAGACTGATTATCTTCTATACACTTGTTTACTTATTCCTTCATTTCCAAATCTTAAATAAGAATTTTGCCAGATTTAGACTGGCTTTGTTTTTGAGATTTTCTTGTAGAGTTCTTGTACAGCTGCTTAGTTGCAACAATAGATAACATTTCAAAAATTAATTTTTTTTTTTTGAAACATGTTTTAGGTGTATCAAAAACATGATTAAATTCCTCAAAGCAAGATATGAAAAGAAAAAAACTAATCTGAAGGGTGACATCCCCTTCTCAGAATATTTTTCTGTGGTTTTGAGGATTTAAAACAACATTAAAAGCAAGAAAATGAAAGAAAAAAGTTTCAAAAATAGTTGTAATATTGAAAATCCACATTTAATTTATTCCCTTTTTATCCTGTAATCATTCCTTAGTTTTGTCTCATAATTTTTTGAGGGGGTCCTAACCTCCAAGTTGGGAGACATTTTTTAAAAAACTAATAGTACAAAGAGACAGAAAACAGTTTTGACTTCCCTGTCGTGTACCTTACTGTATTTAATGTTTTTGAGTAAAAATAACACGATTAACATGATTCAACATGAAACTGGGAGGTGCAATTATTCATCCACTGTTGTTGAACTGAAGGTTGTTTCAGTTCATCCTGTTCTGTGATATAAAAATATATAATCCTCATGCATGTGACTGTGTAACTCACTTACACACCACGCTGCTTTAACACTAAAACCAAAAGTACATTAACTACGTAAGTGTAGTGGCTTGTTTGGAATATAATAATGGGGGACAACCATGGCAGAGCCGCACTGAGAGTTGTACTGTTTTATTTTTTAGTAAAACAGGACACACTAATAGGAGACATGGAGCACAGTGCTGTAATATCTGGGGATGGAGAGCAAATGTGCTTTTGAGACGCCAGTATACTGGTCCCTTTCATAGGCGACTTGGTTCCACCCATGATCGAATGCAACATTCTAAAAGGACTATTTACTCTTTTCATTTCCTCTTGTGTATAACAGACGAAGAAGCGTGTGGCTTGCTGTATGAAAACAGGACCTGGCCTAATGTTGCATGAAGACCATGGTGAATTCATATTGATGGGAAAGCAGCCTCTGAAGCCCAGCAGCCATGATTTTTTCATAAGCCACCGGGAACAAGAAGTCAGTCAGCTGACAGGTGCTAACGCCGCCAATTGTGCCGTGGATAAGAGATGGGACATGGAGAAAAGAGGGAGAGAGAGGGAGAGAGAGAGAGAGAGAGAGAGAGAGAAAGCAAAGGCAACAACTGGCGCCTATTTTCTAAAGCACTTCTGTGTGCTGAATGTGTACGTGCTGCGTTGTGTGTGCTCCCTGCACCCTGTTCCCTTCTATAGCTGGAGAGGATTTTACGGAGGAGACTGTGTAAACACCAGAATGCATGTCAAATATGATGAGTCTTGATAGCTGTAAAACATACCCAAGGACTACTCCTCACTTATTATCTACAACCAGAGCCCTGGAGCTATGTCTGCATCCTTCTGCCTTCCCTCCACGCATGTCGCGCCACAAGTCCCTCTCTGGAAAGCATTGATTATTTTGGCATGAGCCAGGGAGAAAGAGAGGTGTGATTTCTTTTGTGTTTCCTCAAGAAAAAAAAATCAGCAAAAATAAATATTTTTGTGAGTGTGGTGCAGCCACATGAAAAATATGAGCACATTGGGGAAGAAATAAAGATGATGGATTTGCTTGTTGACGTGTGTGCATGCTTGTGTGCCTTGTGGAAGAGTGTGTGTGTGTGTGTGTGTGTGTGTGTGTGTGTGTGTGTGTGTGTGTGTGTTTGGGCTCTGCAGAGTTTGTGGCTGCTACAATTGGCGCATTGTTTTTTTGTTGATGTGCATGTTGTTTCTGAACTGTACATTGAGAATAGAATTATCTGTATGTAATTGCGCGGCTCTGTTTGCCATGTCTGCGAGTGTGCTGTGTGTGTATGTGAAAGAGGCAGAAAGGCTGCTCGCTGAAGAGAGCGACTGAAGCTGCAGGCAGTGTGAGGCTCCAGGGAACCACTTGAGATTGCAGGCAGAGGGACTGATAAGGCAGCTAGCCATTCATCAGGCCAAATGAAGGCAGTAAAGTTGACTGGAGGAACCCAGGCATCGCCCCAGGATGGCTGTCGGCCTCTCAGTGGAGACCTGTGACTAACACATGCGAGCATGCATGCATGCATGTACATACACACACAAATAGCCAAAGAATAGGGAGGATGAATAGACTGGGAGGAGGTGCAGGATTCAGGACTCGGGCTCGGGAGAGGTGGGGGATAGATGTATAATGGACCTCCAGGAGCAGAAGCCCCATCTCCTCAGAGCTACACCCAGTGACTGAGGCTCCTGTCTGGGGCACACATGGCCCTCTCCACTCAGAAAACATCCATCAGACAGATATTACTGTAATCCAGAGGTGATACATTAGCTCGGGTGCCAGGGGGACAGTGTGTGGTGGTGATGGATACCTCTAGAGCTCCCTGCCGTTGTCACTGGGGCCTCTCGGAGAGAGAATCGCTGCTGCTCAGCTCACTGCGGCTAATGCTTTCCTGCTTTATGTCACAGTTTGAATTTATTCCACTGTAATAGTCTTTGTATTTTATTCTTAATCACACCACCCAGAGGATGGAGACATATTTCCACCAAAGAAAGTACTACAAAGTTGCACACTTATGAAAGCAATACATTACTTAAGCACTTAGGCCAGCCAAAGAGGAGAGATGAAGCTACTTTAGAGTGTTGCTGGTGTGTTTATAAGACTATATTAGTGTCTCACTGGTGCTTTGATAGAGCTTGTACCATCAATTTGCACAAAGACTCTATCTTTGCTTACATAAATCCCACCTCAGGGTTATTATGAATCTGATTTATTTGCTCCGCTTATGTTTATTATTGTGTTTTATGGTTTATATTCTGTGTTAAACGCCATCAATGGGACTGTGGA
The DNA here is from genome assembly GCA_900323345.1 of Pseudochromis fuscus. Lineage (NCBI taxonomy): Eukaryota > Metazoa > Chordata > Actinopteri > Pseudochromidae > Pseudochromis > Pseudochromis fuscus. The sequence continues at coordinate 76,517 of OOFC01049405.1, read as the reverse complement.
GCATGTGTGTCTCATCCTGCGAGGGATGAAAATGGTTTATGGAGCAGTGAGTGCCAATAAACAGGCAGCCACAGCCTTTTGGATGTACATCTTTAATGTTTTATGCATGATGAATTCAATAGTTTAGCGCAGGTTCAAGGCCAAATGGTAAGCTCTGGCAGGACTTCCCGACGGCAGCTACGCATTATAGAAACAGGAGATTGAGTTGTGTGCTTGAGTAGAGATCCTGTCATATTTTTGTTGTTCTGGCTGAATGTGCACATGCCAAATGGACAGAGTGAAGCGAAGGAACCCACGAGCCAAACAGAATGTAGATGTTTTCCAGGAAAATCAACTATTTCCTCTTCATTTTGTGTCCAGTTGTGGTCTGGTCATCTGGACACAGTCATGCTGATGTTGTCTTGGACCAATAAATGGGGTGCGGTGTGGGAACTGTAGGCCATGTACGTGATCTGTCTCGGACAAAATGAAAAGCAGACAGCTCGCCAAGGACGGCACAACTGATTTATGTCATCACCAAAGCAGCGTACGGTGACACACAGTCTTCAAAATGTCCTGTAGCAGGCAATAATAAGAAAATAAAGGCAACCAGTGTGGGATTTTTTTTTTTTTTTTAATAGATCACTGCCTGATCGATCGCAGTATCGACCATCGGTAATATACGACTGCACTGCTTTCCTGCTGAAATATTCGCCCTGCTGAAGTGCTTCGGTTGCATGACTATCCAATCAGACGAGGACTGCAGAAAGATTTGTGCAAACTGACCGAAGAAAACAAACAAAGCAGAGCATTACCACCATTATTTGTTGGTTTTATCTCCTGGCTGTGATCTGTAAGCTGAGTCACTGTCCAAGCAGCATCTAATAAGGTATTTATCAGTGATGCATAGACCTGTAAAGAGATTAATGAGAAAGATGTTTGTTTTTATTGCTACAATTATTACTGTTTTAGCATTATAAGAGCACAATTTACTGATACTAGTAATTATACACTTCTATAGCATTTATAACTGCAGGCATACAGTGACAGAGCTCCAGGTTACTCAGTAACAGTTGTGATGGAGGAGATAATGCTGCACTAATGGTGTTCTGTCATTCTCTCCTTTCTATAAAGCATTACTAATCTATTTATTAACCCTTAACAACGTCATTAGTTACAATGTATAAAAGTATACTAATCTAAAGCCTTAAAATAAACACAATGACGCAGTCTGAGTCCAAATCTTTTTCCACCTATTTACTTCTAATCACATGTAATGCCCTATCAAGCCTGCCTGAACACTTCAACATGTTTATTGCTTGAAGGCCAGGTGAGAACGATCGGCTCCGTCATAATTCACAGACCCAGATTTCTCAAAGTTTCTATGCCAGGTGTAAATGAGAGAATGTGTGGATTTCCTTGTGTATTCCACCCCAGCGCCTGTCTCTGCTGTGAGTTAGTCTTTGATAGCTGTTGCACTGTGAGACAGACAGGCCTGTGCCAAGACGATGGCATCAAAAAGCCGACGATTGACAGCTACTGACAGCCATCTTCCTCCTAAACACACTTCAGGTCCCCTGCGCTCCCTCGCTCTCCCCCTCTCCCACCCCCCCTCTCTATCTGTCTTTTTTCTCTCTGTCGGGGGAAATTGAGGAGACTCAGAGATAAAGAGAGGGATGTCGTAAACTGGCACCTGTCATCGTGTTTTGTTTTGGTCAGGGCACAGAGAACATTCGTAAAGTTTTAAAAGACATTTTGAAGGATTTAGTACTTTCACAGCTACAATTTGAATCTCCAGGTGATCTGCATAGTTCCTCACACTGGTGTATATAATTTCTGAGCATAAGCATAAGCACAAGTGATGGTAAAATCCAAATGTATGTGGATACGGGAAGCTGACTATTTTCCATGTGAACAATCGGACAGAAATTAATTTTTGACATTAATTTGGCTAAATATGCTAAGACAAAGTATTTACTTAACCCTCTTAGTTTTGTTTTCCAAGACGTGCCACATCAATGTGAAATGCTGTCACTGAGACTGAGATGCCTGACATGAAACACAAAGAACGTGAGATCTTTGCCAGGCGGATATGTACGCGCGCTCACGCTCAAAAGCAAGGCTTGCACTCATGCGAGCGGTGCACACACAAACACACATTTAAACTCGCATCTGCGCAAACACACAGCTAAACATGCACGCACCTGGATTTCTCAGGTTTGTTGCTGTGTTTCATCAGCTTCAGTTTTAGCCAACGTCTTTTTTTTTTTTTCCCCCACCGTGTTCAACCTGTGGAGCCATTATCTCCTGACACACTTATCCTCCTCTAAATGATTTCTCTTCATCTTCTGCAAGTCACCTAATCAAAATTGAAAGAAGAGAGCTTAATGCCATTCAGAGATCCCACTGCTTTCAACTGCATTTACTGTCATTATGAAAATGAATGGCGGCAGCTGAGAACTCAGATGTTCTTTCACATCTTGACGGAGTGTCTCTTAATGTGTCTTATGATCTTTGCCGTCGCTGCCTTTGACTGAAGGCCTTGGTTGGGGACTCGACAAAGCACGATACATATTACACTGGGTTTCTACATCAACCCTGTGCCTCTTTTTCTCACCCGTTGTCCGTGTCACCAGCGTATGTGTTGCTCATCGAGATCATTAGTGTGTGTTGAAAAGAGTACAGGCAGAAGGGAAATATAAAGTTTCACCTAACTCGAAGCTTGCGGTCTCTTTGTGTAATGACAGAACGTTGGCTTCCACGAGTCTAATAAGACAGGAACTGTCAAGTCTCTCACTGGTCAGAGGCTGTGGAGGAGGGAAGGTAAATGTCTTTCTGTTCTGGAAACCTGGCAAAGATATCCTGCATTGTTACATATCCGCACTGTGAAAACAAAACAACAAAAAAAACATCCCAGGGTACTTAAAAAAGTGAAGGGAATGACTTGTTTCGTGCAATTTACAAGGATTATTTCTTTGTGTGTTAAATAAAAACAAAGATGCACTGAAGTAAGAAAAATTATTTCAATATAAGCTCAATGTGACACATAATTAGTGTTTGAGGTCGTTGTGGGTTTTTTGTGTTGAGCAGAGGTGTTGATGTTCCTCAGCACAACTTGTCTTTAGGTTGTCACCGCTGCAGTAACTCCTGCACAGTGGAAAAATGTATTTAGAGAGTTTTTATTGAAAGAACCTATCACCAGCTGTATCATCCAGATGTGCCATTGTGAGGACTGGATGACATCTCCATCTCACCCCTAATCCACTGCCGTCTGCTGGGCGTGTTTGCTCAGGTTTTATATGTGTTTACAGAGAATGTAATTACCTCTTTTAGACATGCAGCTGTTAGAAAAACTGATTTTTATGGATGGCGGCCATTGCCAAAAAATGTAAGCTCCCCGGGCTTAATTTGTCAATTATTAAATCACAATTACATTTTCTTTAAAGCCATTAGTTACAGGGGTTTAACAATCATTTTGTATTAAGCCAATAACTTTTCCCCACTTTTTTCACAAAGAAAAAAAACATAATCATTTAAATCTCCATAATGTGTCTGAATTCTTTCCTCTAATTTAGCTAACATAGTGTAGAAATGATTCATGGCAGATGAAGGCATGATTTATAATTAGATTACAGCTTGATGGAGTAGAATTTATTAATGATGAAGACACATACACACAGCCTTTAATGCATTTTCCTCCACACTTTCTCCTTTTTCCCCCTCTGACTTTCATTGGCACATTGCTCACTCATCTGTAGTCAGCTGCTGGGTCGTGTTACCAAGTTGTGGTAACACATTCTTACAGGAAATTATGCACAAGCACGGACAGGCCAGCCTTTAAGTGATGGCCACAATATGCATTTGCCTTTAAAACTTAAAGGGTGAGTTTAATTTATTGAGGGTGTCACATGGCAGGAATGAGTAATTATTCCCAACACCCCTGTGGACCCCAGTGGTTAATGTATTCCAGGGCCCTAGGGGGAGCTGTCAGGAGGAGGACACCCTTTCTGCTGCTCTGTTCGCTGACCATGTTGGATGGTTCAAGATTCAAGATTCTCAATACACAACCTCAATTCATTCTCTGAGGGTATGTGTGTTGCTCTTTCCCGTTTGGGCCTCTCTTTCTGAAACTCTGTAGGTGAGGACTTTGTGTTGTTTGGGATGTGCTGGCTAAAGTTTGTTGGATGTAAACTTAGGCGTAACCATTGCTGGGTGATTTTAAAGCTCAGGTGTTGAAGAGTCAATCAGAGGAGTATAGGTCTATTTTTTTCTGTTTTTTTTCTAAAGAAAAGGAAGCTATTATAGATTTGCTGTTGTTTTGAAGTCTGGGCCATCAAACATTTGTGTTTATCACTTGAAAAGACCATTGTTTTGTTGCCTTCCTGTCTGCTATTCGGTGTGAAGTTCTGGCAACTGGTCATTTCTCGTCTGAGCAGCTGTTGACATTAACTTATCAAGTAGGAGGGAAAAAAAATCTTCCTTTGATCTGAGCATTGTGTGGGGGTGCTGGTTGGAAACTGGGTCAAATTCTGTTTACGACCAGGTTTGCTCTTCTGGTTAACCATTTATTGTTCCAAAAACTGGTGGATTTGTCGTCAATATAGAGGTTCAGGAGTGATTTTTGGTTGTTGTTTGGTCACAGCACTACAACAATTTATAAAATCTTTTTTTCGTTATCATGAGTTTAAAAGTACGGAGCCCCTAAAGCAGGGTTTCTCAGTTCAGGTCCTTGGGGACCACTATCCTGCATGTTTTAGATGTGTCCCTCTTCTAACACACCTGATTCAAATGATCGTTATCAGGCTTCTGCAGAGCTGGATGATGAGCTGGTCATTTGAATCAGGTGTGTTGGACGAGGGACACATCTAAAACATGCAGGATAGCGGTCACCGAGGACCAGGATTGAGAAACCCTGCTCTAAAGGGACATGAAGAAAAAAAAGATTTTGATGGAGAAAAAAAAAGTGCAGGTATGTAGTGCGCACCAGATAAGCATCTCGTGTAAGCATTTCCGGTATACAGAAGAGTGTGCACATTTAGTTCAAATCTTCAGTTCATAAATTACCTTGAAAATGACTGATCACTGCCATCCACAGGTGTTATGCCACTTTAAGGTGAACTCAGCCTCTTGTGTGTACCAGAAATGCTAACTTGTGCACACGAGATAGTTATCTGGTACGCTGTAGATACCAGCACTTTTATTTCATCATTTTTTTTTCTTCATGTCCCTTTAGGGGCTCTGTATAAAAGATTCAGTTATTGTTATGTTTTCACCCAAGTTGGTTTGTTCATCCATCTGTCCATTTGTTTGTGGACAAAGTACTGAACAGATCGCAATTGTTTTTATAGAGAATGGACAAAATCTGGCAGTCAGTCAAGCAAAGGTTTTAAAAACAAAGTGTTGGTATTTTACCACAAGAGGGCAACAGTGTTCAGCCTATAGCATCAGTACATTGAGCTTATGCCTGGCCAGGGGCTTGCGCTCTCCAGCTGCATTTAATTTGTATATTATTTTTGCAGTTAATGTGAAAAGTGTCATAGAGACAAAACCACAGATACTGTCTTGTTTTTTGTATCTCTCATCAGGCGCCATATTCAAATGTGCAAAAACCTGCTCAACTGCAAGCAGTAGAGTAGAGCTGGTGGAGATCAAACTAGAGCTAAAAGGAGAACAAATGAATGTTGTGGGAACCACAAGATATCACACTATGAAAATGTTAGTTTAGTAAAATTTCTTTTTCAGGACAAAACTTTGGCACATGTTGAATTTCAAAGTGTTTAAAAATCCCCTGTTTACAATGTAAAGATGGATTTTTAAAAAGAGGATATTACTGAAAAAGCAGTGATTAATCTGAAACAATCTTACTTACTGTAAATCCAGATCCATCATGAGCCACTGGCAAACTACTTTTTTCAGCTCATGTATTAGGAATAAAGTTTGGTTCATCGAGCTATTAAACCTTCAGTCGTCATGAGTTGACACAGTTTAGATCATGATGTCTGGGGCATTTGTCTGGAGACACTATAAAACTACTCTCACAGAGTTCAGGCAGAGTGTAACTTTTATTTCTAGCCTCTGCACTACCCATGAGTGTAGCTTGAAGACAAATAAGAGGCCTTGCTCTTTTTAAACAGTGCTGATAATAACCGTGCCTTTTGCATCCATGAGAAATCTCCCATTATCTATTGATTCAGTCTCACCCTGTGTCTCGGTGACTTACGCCTCCCTCTAATTCCCATTACCGGGAACACTGTACCCTTATCAAGGGAAACAATAAGCCACTTGTCAGTACTGCAAGAAAATATGAGGAAGCATCTGCCCGGACCAGAGGAACTCATGACTCTGTGGTGAAAAAGTGCTCCGCCTCCCTCCTTCTGTCTGCCCTCTCTCGCTTCAGCCCTCCCCTTTGTCAGTCCTCCCTGTGACCTCTAGGAAAGCGTGGAGACAACTGAGCAGCAGAGTCCATCTGATCATCAGGGGATGAGTAGAAATTAAATTTTGCTCCCTCCACATGGGGCAGTGTTTTCATGTGCTGCATTTTGAGGATATATGTGTTTGGGGGGAATGGGCTGGTGTTGAGGGAGGTGTAGATAGGTAGAGGTGGAGGGGGGACACCCACGCTCTCTTCCACCCCCAAATAGAAGCCCTGCTCCTGAGCCGTAAACCTGTCACAGAGATATGTCTCTGTCGATGATGGCATCCGACTTTTTTTTTTTTTTTTCCCAGCTGCCCCAGTGCAGAGCTGTTATCTCCTTCCTCCCTGCTATGTCTCCCTGCTCTTTAAGACAAAGGGTAATAAAGCTATAAATTGTGTGGTCTGCGGAAGGTATGGACATTCTGTCTGGGAGACGCTGTAAGAACTGCCATAAAGCACCCTCAAAGTCATAGCTAAAGATTTACAGTTATTTAACATCCTCCTCTTCCCCTAAATCACAGTGATAAGAGAATTAAGTGATGGCTATAGGTTCTTTGTCCTTAGTCTATTGATTTTCTTCGCCCCTCAGAAGGATCCTGAACATTATAATTATTGAGTCCTGCAGTTTAATGCAGGTTTACAGAGTAGGAGAAGCGCCCTCAGTTCGATTCTAACACAGTTAAAACAAAAGGCACCCGTTTTTCAATTTGGTAATGGGCTTCCAATTATGCTTCATTTACCTTGTTTGGCCAGAAAATGGTTTATCTGAGGCCTCTGTGCTATAAACAGCTTCTTTGTACAGTGACAAAACCTCAGTAACAGCTCTATTTATCTTGAATACAGGGCTGCTGCTTCTTCAGCAATTATTCAGCCATGTGGATAGAAGCATGTTTTGCTACCCTTTTTTCTTTTTCATTAAGGACATGACTCCTGTTGTTAGTCATTTTCTGAATACAGTGATCTGTAACATCGTAAAAGCATGTCATAGATAAAAATCTCGATCAGCTGATGTGTGTCACTGTTTATCCCCACATTATGAAAGCTTTATCCACCCTATAAACTGTTGGTCTGAAGACAGAACACAATCTTGTCCTTTTGCCTGTTTCTGGTTTTAGATGCTTTGTCACCAAAACTGTGGCTTTATCTAAGTGTTTGTGAAGATTTTCAAGCAGTCATCATTACATAGCATCCTCAGGAGAGGGCTGAGTGATCCAGAGCAGGTTTCAGGCTCGGTTTTGTTTGAGCATGTACTGTCCGCATGTATGCATGTGGTCTTTTTGGGATACGGGATCTTCTAACATTTACTCAATTTTGTGAAATGTAATGTTAAACCAAGCCTGAAATTGCCTGCGGCACTATGTAGCAAAGACTCCCCAATTAATAAGTCATGTCAACTTGGGCTTTAGTTAGAAAACAAAGCAGAGATATCCAGAACTTTTTATGTTTACTGTGATGAACTGTGTAGCCGCAGCAATGTTTGAAGAAAATATGGGATCAATGTTATGTTTACTGAGTGTTACAATCACCTCTGAAAATGCAACTTGGGGTATTAAAAAAAAACCCAAATAGCACAAGACAGGTATACAAATTACATAAATGCATTTTTGACTTTCTCCACCTGTGAGAAATAAACAGCAGTCTGTTACTGCTAGCACTAGCGCTAGCGAGATAGCACTGGCGAGATAAAGAGGTAGGTCAGCGTTGTCCTCCAAAAAGACTGTGACCATTACAAAATAAGTCATGTTACCATTTTCTGATCAACCATGTCTATGATACACCAATTATTTATATTTAAATATTTACAATGGATCAATAATTGTAACATGAATAGGGTTATTGTAATAATGCACCCACATAGGATAATGGATACAATTGTGCATTTAGAGCCTAGAGAATCAAATATTTTAATCAGGAGTTGGTGGAGACCCAAATGGAGCAAAAATGAAAGATGACTCTAAATATATTGTTAATGTTGCCCCGTACCAGATGATACAATAATATATAACTCATGCGTTTACAGCTTGTATGACTGATCCTACGTGGCCAAAA
>OOFC01049405.1:40582-68054 GCA_900323345.1 Pseudochromis fuscus | reverse complement strand
CCTACGTGGCCAAAAATAGATTCATGCAAATTTAGCTTCCGTTAAGTTTCAGTTATAAAAAACTATGTGGTTATTGTTAGGGAATGATCATGGTCCTGATGAAAAGAAACCAGTGTTGACTATAAGAGGTGAGACATACAGCCTCTCTTGTAGATAAACACAAATATTTAGTCCAGTAAAATCATGCAACTTGTGCCTTTTCCCTTCAACCACAGCTCACTTGTCAAGAAACCATAATCACATCATTTTTAGTATTTGAAGAAGTGCTTTTGGTGGGGACAATCTCAAGCTTGCAAGTGAGTTTTTTAGTCTGCACTGATTCGCTCTCTCCTTTTCTTTTTTAAAATTTCCTTTCTTATGTAAAAGGACACACACACACAGAAACACAAACATACACACACTCACCCACCCACACGCACCCCTCAGGCGCCACAGAGGGCCACAGCCCCACTTACCACCGCCTGACAGTTGGCTTCTTAACAAAGACGCAAGGAATATAATTAAATCATTTACCTTTGATACCCAGCCAGCTTTGTAATTAATTAATTCACCCAGGGTGTGCAGGAATTACATTCACCAAGAGACGAGCGAGGAATGAAAAAAAAAAAAGAAACATACAAAAAGCGTGGCTCTACTTTGGGGACAAAACCCGACAGTGTGCCCTAATGTTTCTCTCTCTCCCTCGTTTACCTGGCTGCAGCAGTATCCTCCGAGACAGGGAGTAAAGAAGTTAAGTGCTTCACTAGTTGAAATAATGACCCTGCGCTGATGTTTAGGCCTCATCAGCCAGAGTGCCTGAGGCCAGATCAAGCTGTGGCAGGAGGACAGGCCTTGCTTACACATCCCTCTCAATTGGTCTGACCTTTTGCGGTGGCTGTGATGTGGGAAGGTGATTGCTGTCAACATCATCAGTGTCACAGCACCAGAAATAGCCTCCGTGGAGATCAGCAGTACCTTTGGAAAAGCAAGGCATAATGAACCTTTGCACAGGTTATGATGTAAAATCCGAGTCAGTGGCACTGTCTTCATGTACGCACTGAATTCAATTACACATATCACTGTCGGTAAATTAAAATTAATACTATTGTTCCTAACCCTGTGTCTGCTAGTTTATTTAGTTTGCATTTACACTATCCAAATAAAGCTTTTTTAGCATGAATAAATGGATTTTTTTATTTGTAGCGTGAGCTGTCTGTGAGCTGTTTGCCTTGGGTGTGTTTTTTGCTGAAATGATTATCACATTTTATTTTATGTTTTTTTTGCACTGGATCTTAGTCAGACCTCTGTAGCACCCTGCAAGATGTTCAGAAGGCAGCCTGGAGCAAATTCTTCAGTGTCATCCTTTCGCCTTTCCAAGAACATCAAGCATTTGAATCAATGAGCTTTCATCAGCTATCTAATTTTTTACCCCTCCATATCACTTAGCTACTGCACTGCCAGTCAAGTAGAAGAAATACAGCAGTGTTGTTTTCATTTTTTCCCCTGGTTTGTAAATTACTGCCACAGCAAAGTTAAAAGCATCTGAAAACCACTTCTGTAAATTATTGTCAATAAATTGCAATGAATCATATGGATCTGGGAGAAGCTTGATTTATAATTTGGGGCTGACTGCGTGCAGATATATTGCCCTGAGAGCTGCTTGGAGGATTTGGTGGGCTCCATGGGCGCATTCATCATTCTATACTGAAGCCATTTTTTAATGTGTACCACTATTAGGGCTTGTACTGTTCTGCCTGTAATAGGACCGTATACTGAGAATGAGCCTTTCAGTCAGTATAGTTTCTATAGGGTGCTTTGTTTTGAAATCAGGGACCACGAGGATGTTGTTTTCATAGTGTGCCTGTTATTTGTGTCCTCAACTTTCCTATGTCACATGTTTTTTGTTCTCTGTTTTTGTTCTCATCAACTGAGAGTTCATATTCATGTTAACTATGATCTGATGAAACAATTTTAACTCCCAAATGGCTCAATAAGCTTTTACCAGAAGGCCTCTCCATCCACTAATCAAGACTGTGATATATGTCTGAAGCTAACACTACACTACACTTTAATTTCAAGAATATTTTGGGTATATGTTATTATGTTGAATTTACACAAATTTAGTGAAAATTTGACTGTGTAAAAACAATAATCAGACAGTGGATTTTCATTACAATCATGTGATGAATGAAGCACTGAAAGTCTGTAAAAGTAGGTACCAATAAAGCAAAGTAAAAGTGCCTTATTCAAAGTGTTGTCAGCACAAATGTTCTTATCAACAGCCTAGTAGCTACATCATTACCTCTGGGCTCCTTGTAGCTTCAGTGATGTCATTGACAGTATTTGCAAACAGGTCCATGAAACACAGATGAGCTAACGATAAGGACTGAAGTTTGTCCGCTTTCCAAGTTTGACATATTACAAAAAGTAAGTAAGTAAATAAATAAATACACTTGTTCTATTGTCAGAAATGTCTGTCACAGTGACTGATGTATTTTAATGCAGTTTACCAGCACTGCTTTATTTCTATACTGCGATTGAGTGTAAATGTTGCTGCGGAAACCAGACAACAAGTGATGTTAAACTCACACTATAAAAGGGATTTTGAAAAATGTTCAGTCCTGTTGAGTTACATGTATTATTACTTGGGTAACGTGTTAAGTGAACTCCACAAAACAAACTAATCTCCATGAACAACTGGTTTATTTTTTGTCTCCTCCCTTGCAGCCTGTTAGCTCATTTGTCCCTGCTACACTGAAGCGAAACAGAAGGACACAGGATCTAATCAATGTGACTGGCTCCTGAATGGTCAATCAAATCATCCCCTTAATAAACAAAGATTTATTAAGGCGCTAATTTCACTTAACATTCACAGTACATGGCACAATGACGATTGTGCATGAGGAGAGTGTCATTACATCAACTGTGAAATTTCAACAGTCAATATTTCATGCAGCCCAGTAAGTAGCAGCAACCAGTGTACTTCATATTTGTATTTTGTGACAAGTTTTCTGTAGCTTGTGCTACAGTTGCCCGCATGTCATTCAGAACTAGACCGGACAGCCTTTGTTGCTTTTGTGCGTTGATGAACACTGATACTGTGATGTGGTTCTTACCCACCACTCAAAACGTCATGTTTCAGAAATGCTGTGAGCCAGTCATCTGGGATATTAAAGCTATACTTTTTTCTGTATTTTATATTATTTTGCTTTCTCAGTTTTCATTTATATATTATTATATTATATTGTGCAATTAATCTGTTGGGTAGCAGCCAGAAAGCCTGTACAATTTTTGCTATTTGCATATTTGGAATAAACTTACTAACTATATTTGACCTTTATCAGGTTTTCACAGTTGCCCATTTCAGATAATTGGTGTTATTTGCTTCATCTGTGAGTAGTCATATTTTTTTGGCTCAAAAATTACCTCATAAGAGTATCTGTAAAATGAATGCAATAGACAAAAATAGTATATTTCTCTATTAAATTTGTAGAGTAAAAATCTGAAGTAGCATGAAATTGAAATACTGCATATTAAGATATATTTCATGTAGATCTTAACAATCTGTAAACCACTTTAAGTTTCCCCAGCCATGAATACGTAGCACTGATTTTGCCATGAGATAGTTTCATCCACAAGACTCTGTTTTAAAATATATTTCTATAAATCTGTACTTTTGCTTTAATATCTACAAATTAGTCTCTTGAAAAAGTGTACGCGGTCCTCCACCCAGGCCTGCAGGTCATGACAGTGCATCAGATGGTAAAGAACCAGGGCTTTCATGTCTTGTGGCCATGACCAGACCGAGCGCAGTAATGTGGTGACAGTATTTACATCCCTTCGAGATCTAAAGAGCATTTACCCAAACCATATGCTGCCTTCATAATGGTTAGTGATATTTGTGTGAACGCGCCCAACAATTAACGAGGGAGAAATGGGGCTGGCGTTAACCTCTGGGTATTCCTTGGATGTTAACACCCCTCTCCGTGAACCTCGTCTCTCTCCCTCCTCCTGCCCTCCTCCCTGCTCTCTTCATGTGACTCTCTCAGCTCTCTCATCCCCCACCTCCATTGCTCTCCTTCCCTGTGCTTGGGGTCCAGTGGAAGTGATTTATCTTAGCGTGAAAAGACTTGTGATGACGCCGGGACAGGAGGCCCCAGGCCCTTGGCATTGAATGCTTCGATGGCGTTTGCATGAAGTTCACGGCCCCGGAGCCACGATAAATGTCAAGTGCAACAAACGTCCTGTAAATAAGATAGAGCGCTGCCAAAGCCACAGTGTGCTTATTGGCTGCCCAAGCAGAAGGTAGTTTCTGTGTGTGTCTGCGTGTGTGTGTGTGTGTGTGTGTACATGTGTGTGTGTGTGTGTGTCAATGTATAAACCCAACTTTATCCTCTCTCAGAATAAAAAGCAACAAATCTTGGATTTCATAGACAGAGGCTGTACTCTCAAAGCAGTTATGGGCTTTCCTCTGCAGCAGTTTTATTTGACAGCTATGTAAAAATGAGAAAATGTTGAAGGTGAAGACCATTATAAATGTGTCATTAAAAGACTGTGTGTTCTGCACATTGTTCAACACAAAATCTGCTTTGCTTCAATGTGCATCCACAGGGCAGCATTTTATATTGCGTCAGACATGACAGAAAGCTGCTGTTTTCTCCTTCCTCCTCATGGCCGGCTAGTGGCTACTTAAAATCTAAATTACCTCCTTTTTTCCCTTGATTTGTGAAAACAATGCACTTCTTTTCATAAATATATTTTTATGGCAGCAACTTCAATTTTAGGTCATGCTCAGTGCTGCCACCCAATGGATCCCAGTTGGATTAGATACATCTCAGTAGAAGAGAGAAATTAGGACAAAGGCCCCTGACTGCTCTGCACTCACTCAGAAATGTATAAAAATTTCAGTAATATATATATTTTTTTTTTAAAAAAGCCACTGAGATGTAATGCTTGTTGAAAAATGATTTCATGAAATTTCTTATGCAGAACATAGTGTACATACAGTAGGAGCTACATCTGCTTCTGTATAGTTGAGGACACGCATACTTCTGCCATGTGCTCATCCTCTCTGCACAAACACTTGTGGCCCGAGGCCAGCAGGCACATGTTGGCCTTGGCTATAACACACGCCATGGCTCTTCTTTTATTAAGCAACACTCAGATTATTTCAGTCCACGCCTTCTTGGCCCGTGTGTGCCTAAATTTATAAAACTACAGCACAGAAAAACCTCTAAAAATGGCGCTTCAAAAGAAGACACCTACCAGAGTCAGAGGCTGCCTCCCCCCCCTTTTTTTATTATTGAAATGACAAGGTGCCTTTATTTAATTCGGGGATGTCATTTGAGGACTTGGCGGAGTCATCGTGGGATTAAACCACATACTTCAAAGTATCATTTTATTTGATCAACCTCTCCTACTTCAGGAATTTCCCTCTTGGTTGAAAACGAGGAACAGAGCAGGAACAGGGCTTCACGTTATTAGAGTTATCTGGGGAAGTACAGTCCTGCATATATCACCTCCGCCGGTGTCATCCCCAGTTGATAAACTGCATTTCCTGTCAGTGGAGGACACTGAAGGTTACAGCGGAGATTAAAAAGAACAAAACAACCTCCCAACTGGAATAGTGACACATTGTACCTGCTGGAGCGCTCCAAATCTTTTTGATAATTCAGATGTACCAAACCTTGATGAGCCCTCCAGTGGATCCTAAATATGGGTCTAATGACAGTATTTAACATGTTACAGACATCGAGTGAGAGCATCCAAGCATGAGGACATGCTCACGCACTTACATTTGACTTAAAACATGCAGCAATATGCAAACATTTGCCTACATGCACTCAGCTGATTAAACAGGCGCATAAATTATTGTTCTTGTCATTTTCTTTTTTGATATAAAGGCGCTGGGTTGTTCCTCCCTCTATTGAATTGACTCACAAACATCAGCAGCAGCACTCAGAGTTGGTTCTGCCCAAGGAGCGTGGCCTGCTGTATATCCAACCCTCAGCGGTGACCATAAGCTGCGTTTGTTCACCAGCTCCAGACACACTGAGGCAATTTATGAGCCTCTGGCTGCAGGCTGATTAGAGCAGTGCTTGTAAAATGTATTTTGGCATGTATGCAGGGTTTTACTGGAGCTCTCGCTGTCATACATTACCCATACATCAGCAGTGAAAGAGAGAGGTGAAACAAGAGCAGCAGAGGGAGGGTGGTGGTGTCAGTGTCAAGAGAGGGCATTGTTTAATCCTCACGAGCCTCCATTTTGAAAATGGTTTCCATCAAAATGTCAACACCTCATATTTTTTAGGGATACACATTCGATAAAGTTTGATAATTATGTTCTACCTTAACTGTCCTTCGGGTTTCAATATCGTAATGTTTATTATTAAGTTGCATTATAGATCTGAAGAGTCTCAAACTTGTCTAGTAAAACATCCTCCACAAATTCAAATGTTTCTATTTTTAATATATTTACATTTTTTTGCACAGATATGATTTTTAACCAGACAACACAACAGCATGTGCAGCCATTCCCCTGGCCTGTGTCCAAAATTCGTCTGAGCTTTTTCAGGAAGTATCCATGAGCTCTGCTACCTGTCACCCAACTTCCAGCATGATTTGTGACAGCACCGTCTGACCAGAACAATTGCATTAACAAGCGCCGGAAGGCCCAGCCTGTCAGGCTTCGCTGATACCATGTGAGATCTTTATTAAATTACAATTATGAGACGACAAATCCTCTCATTGTTTCACCTTATGGACTGCGCTTGGACACGTGCCACTGTCACATGAGCACAGGGTGAGTCATTTCTCAGGAATGGGTCTTTACCTTTTTGGCATCCTGTCCTCCACAGCAACTGAGAGCTGGGAGAAATATAAACTGAGTACACGTTAGGTCGAAGATAACTTTATTTTCTAGGACAAAATCAATGATACAGTTGTCTTGTAGGTGACTTATGTTCATCACTGAGAATTGTACTTTTTTGCCACCTTCAAAGATTATTCATAGACTTGTTATGGTAACAGGATGATCACTTAATAATTTAAAGCTTAGCATAGGGATTAGAAAATTACTGAAATTTAAAGGGGGAAAAAGGCATTGTTGTTTGTTTTTAGCCAAATAAAAAAGAGGAAAAAAATGCAGAATATTTTGGTTATTTATTATTTTTAGTCTATTGCAAGTGTTTGATTAAAAAATAACACTCACTGACAAGCCAACTTCAGGTTAAACTTTATTTTATTTTAATTGAACATGTAGTGCACCACTTCCCATTTAGATTACAGCCACCAGATACTATTAATCTTCATATAAATTAGTGTAAAGTGACTGAGAGGGCTTAAAAACTCTTTCTATTCCCAAGTATTGCCAACAGTTATGCTAAATACATATTAAATACTTTGTTAATTATTACACACCTCCCAAAATAATATTTCATACCATTTAAAAGTGTTTGCATTGTAGTGTAAGTATGTATGGGGTAAGTCTGCAAAAGGTTCAACACATCTTATCAGGATCAGTCCAATTTCAAGCTAAATTTTAAAATGTCCATTAACAAAATAGTCAGGCAAGTCCACGCGGAAGCAAATAAACAATTACTCTGACCAAACTGCCTCGGTGCATTAGCGTTATTTATGACGCTCGTGTAAATATAAATTGAGGTGAATAGGAAATGAAGCCCTCTCTAGGGTGTCATTCAAGTCATGCTGGCAAGCAGTAATTCTCAGATGCAGAAAACAATACAGTCTGCATATGATAATGCTTCCGCTGGATAAAATATGCCTGATACTTGGCATGTGTGTGGGCTGAGGCAATCACATATGCAGAGAAGCAGCAAGCGCTCCGGAAGAATCAATAAAATGCATAGGATTTGGGATTTATGATGACGTCCTATCGATCAATTAGGAGCTGACTGTTTGAGGCACTCAGAGATGCCAATGAGTATTATAACTAAATCAGGGGTTAGACAGAATTACTGTATGAGAGAAGATAAACTACAGCATTTCACTCTGACAGTTACTGTCACACCTTTTCACCAGCTGATAAGTGTAGGCGAATACAAACTGAGTGTAGTTCAACACTGGGGAAAGTCGGTTTGTTTGTCTTCACAAGGCAAGCAATGTGTTTTTATGTAACGTTTGTTTGAAGATTATGAGCCAAAGCTGGAACTAAAGTGAAGGCTGAGCCCTCAAAGTTATCTTTAAACATCAAAGATTCCTGTTAAATATGCTGTAATAGTATATTGTTGTGTAATATGCATACCTTGATTTTTGTTCTGCCTCATTTTGTAGATTTTCAGTCACAGCATTTCCTCTCATTTTTAAGAGTGTGCCTACAGATATCTGAGAAAGGGCCAGAATGAGATAGAAAGAGAGAGAAACCCTCCTCCTGTGACTCCTCTGGGGGAATGGAGTCATTTAGTAGATTTTTCTCTGTGCGCCTATCACTCAAACCGAGCTGCTTTCGCCACACAGCTGATAATCATACATATTCTATGCGCCGCAGCAACATAAATCTCTGTCCCTGTTTCATCCCTCCGTCATTCATCAATCACGCAGAGAGCAGGATGAAACACTGCCTGCTTGAAAATATATCATATTAGTACCTGGGATGTTTACCAAGATAATGTGAGACAACAGCACAGGGTGAAATATAGCACCACTGCATTGCTTAAATTAAAACCACTCCTCCTCCCCTTCAGACCACCCTCTGCTGTGGGACTCTGAGTTTTATGTGTGCAAGACTAAACCCAAGTGCTCTTACCCTTCTCTCACCTTGATACATAACTAACTTTTGAGAGGAGGGTGGGGTGGTTTAAATTTCAGCAATATAGTAATTTTCAATAATTGAAATACCGTTTGAGGCTTTAATTCTACATAAGATCTGCATATGATGATTTTGTTGTTGTCAAAACTTTACTAATATAAGATATTTGTCTTTTTTAAGTTTACATCAAATTACAGAACCAGTGTTTTATTGTCAGTAATTGTGTCAGAAATGTATATATAGTATTAAACACAAATTTAATAATGATAAAATCAATATTTTTCAAATCAAGATAAGTATGTGAATGTGTTGTAATAGTCCCTTTTTCTGTAGTTTTTATAAGAATTAAAATGTTGTGGTCATTTACTATTATAGATTTAAATGCTATTTTAACATTACACATGCATAAGTCTTTTTTTGTACCTCTGTTATTTTATTTGTGTCTGAAAAATACTGTCAAATAAATAATGATTCAATTTGTTTCTTCAAAATACATTCGTATACAATAGGTATACTACTAGATTAAACTATATTATTTTATACTACCGTATTATATTACACTATATTATGTCTTCTGTTATACTGGACTATATTGCATTATAATAAGTGACATCATACTATCTTATATTGTAGATATGTAAAATAATATTGTATAATATTATATATTATATTCTATTATGTTATATTATACTTAAGATATCACATTTTGTTTTGTCTCACATTAGGTATGTTATATAAACATATAAATTATTATATTAGGTTTAATACCATTATGACACTGCACCATTTATCTATTCATCTCTTTATTTTATCTGTTCCTTTGTTTGTTTTTAAATTATTTTTTTCTCTCCATCATGTACATCATGCTCCTTTCTGTTGAAACCACTAATCATGGACATTTACCCCTCAACATATATAACCTGCCCCATTCTCACGACAACCTGAACTCACGTAAATTATGATTGCAAGCTTTATTTTTGTCTGTTGTTCGCATGTCTGTTCACTGTCCACTGTTTATGTCCCTTCTCACTATTTTTGTTGTGTTCTGTTTTTGTCACCCTGCTTCACAATAAAAAATAAAAATAAAAAAAAAAGTATACAATAGGTGGCCGTTTCTGTGGCTCATGCTGGACAGCCAGATCACAATGGGTTAAAATAACCCAAACTTGGTCCAGAAATAAATTTGTTCTCACAAAGCCAACACTGATCAAAGATAGATAGCCTTGAATGGCTCAGAACCCAATTGAATGGATCAGTGGGCATCCCTGTTCAATATCCCTGCACCCAAATTGCAATTAGTCGTCAGCGTTTGAAAAGCCCCTTGATACTGTACATCTATATTTCACTCTTCTTTTCCTTTTTGCCAGGTTCTACATATCTCCGGTGATGGGGATTTTTTTTCATCATTAAGCATCTAGATTTTTGTGAAACTTTGTGTAGCTTTGTGAGGTAGTCTGTAAACTGCACCCTCCATGTACAGGATTGGTGTGTAATCATTATGCATGTTAAATGATAGCAGCAGTCATTTTTTTCTATACACTTTGGAATATTGCAACATGTACCACCATAGGCACCTTTATATAAAAGTATAAACCTGTAAAATGTTTGTCTAATAAATCTATATTATCAGAGAAGAGTTATGCTCAGTTTCAGTTACAACAGTCCAGTACATAATATAGACTGTGAGGACAGACTGCATGTACTCAGAGGGATTTTCCTCTCTGTACATTTTGTCCCGTGAGCACCATGTTAGTTAGCAATAGCCACTTCAGTTGACAAATAAGTCAATGAAACTTACATTACACTGTATCTTCTCTCACATTAACAACACTTATACTATTGAATTTCCATTGGCGCATGCTGATGGCATGTATCATTCTGAAAATCATTAGCAGCAATTACCTCAATCTAATATCTCTAATTTTTTATTCGCCAGTGGGGAAAAAAGATGGAGTCAGCACTAGCATCTTATGGTAAATTTTTAAAATGTCCACATTCAACCAAGGGGTGCAAACCGTGTGTCAGCCATTTCTGTATTAATAATGTAAAATTTTGCATGCATTAAATTTCAGCATGCGTTATTGTACCTTTTGAATCTGTATGTATTTAGATATTTGCACAGGTATGTCTACCCATGACAGTAAGCTGCAGGCGGTGTATAGTACTCTGCTCACAGTGAAGGTCCTTCTCCTCTCTGGTATATCCCCTTTTAGATTAGAAATGTAATTTGAAGAGATGAATGTATTCTATTCCAGTTTGCTGTGATCAGGAGTACTGCTGTGCAGAAAACAGCATTGCTTCCCGATTATTGAATTTTTATGGCCAGGTAATTAATTGCAGATTCCCTGTTTTGTTCTATTTCTTCCTCTCTGACATTTTAATTTCGACAAAAAGCCACGGTCTCCACACGGGCCTTCTCTGGAGATCCTAATGGCCTATAAAACACGATGACTTATAGATATGGCGAGACTTCACTTCGCCAATGATTGTTTGAAACCTTGCTGATCACACAGAATTTAGTCCCCCTCTTGCTTCCTCCCCGCTGCCATATCATCCCTGCCTTTCCTTCCCAACCTCCTGAATTCATTTCTTGTCAATTAAACTGCAGCTATAGTGTCCCATCTGAAGAATAGGAATCTATCAATGTGTCATCGACCGGGAATTCATTATTGGATGCGGCCTGGTACCTTTTCAAAAGCAGCGTTCGGGCCATTATTCCTTAAAGACGATTGTCATTACTTGACCAGGCGGGCGAGTGTCCTTGGCGTGCATTGCAAGCACTGCATTTAAGGGCAGGGGGGAATCAATCGTAGCGAGGGGTGACAGACGCCATATCTCAAGGCAGACAGGTTTGAATGCTTATATCAAATCAGAATCCTTTGCTAGCACAGGGAACATTAGTTACCCTGGTGTCAGGAGCACATGTAGGCCAGCCATCCAGGAAGAATGAGGGGGAAGGCGGTTTGTTATTTTATGCAGGTCGGCTAAAACGTCACCAGATATTGATGAGCAACTATAACACATAATTCTCTTTTTTGCATAGTAAAGGCATATTTAATGCCCTGGCTTTTGCAATTTCTGTTTTTTTTTTTCTATTTTCCCATGTTGTAGCTGGAACAGACCTGCAAATTTAAAAAAAAAAAATCTTTCATAATAAATTGGTAAAATACTGCGTGCTATAATGCAAATTCAGCAAGCTTATGCTAAGACTGGCTCATTACATTAGGTGCTGAACAGGCTGTATTAGCATTTAACAATAGTCTTCCTATTATAGCAGGGATACAGAGGAAAGGTTGATATGAATAAGTCTAGTCCTCAGCTGGAACACTAATCTTTCCTGTGTTCCCCGCTACTCTAATATATGTCCACAGGATGTCTATCCGGCAGTGTTTATTTATCATTCCTCCTTTGCTTCTTTCTTCCTTCTGCTGTCCTCTTGTCATGGTGCTTCTTTCTGCTGTGTAAGCACAAGTCCGCGCAACATATCACTCCTGAAGCAAACCCCCTCCTAACCTTCAAGAGTTCTCTCTGTACAGTCCCCACAGCTCCGTAATGGCTGATGCAGTTACCATATTTCAGTCCTAATTGGGTCGAAGCTACAGAGCCAATTTGGGACGGTAGTTTGGAAGAGAGTTCCTCTGCGACATTGTTAGGCATAGGGATGTCTTCTGTGTTGCCAGGTGTGGATTGTAATTGCCACTGAATGAAAAGAGCACCTCGGAAGTGGAGGGCCGCTGTGGTTTGCCGGGGGTATGAGGGTACTTTATCCACAGCAGTGCTTTCCTCTGTTTCTCCTCAATAAGTCAAAACAGAGAAGATGAGATTGGGTGACTTGTCTTGTTTACATCTTTTAGGTTTGTTTTTGAGGAGTTCTGTTGCCCTGAGAGAACAGTGTTTGTTCTGTGAAACCAACTTGCGCACTCATCAAAATGACATATTACTTACCACGCGCCCACTCTATTCTATTTTCTGCCTTCATCTTATTTTCTTCTGTGAAGCAAATGTGCTATCTCGTCCATGAAGCATTGCTCGGAGATGAAGATGTGTCTCACTGTCTGACCTTACATGCCGCTCCTCGGAAGCCAGGATCTATGGCAGCCATTTTCTCTCTAGCCAGTCATGAAGAAGCAAGAGATGTAAATGTCAGTCTGTGTCTCCTTAACACTCAATAAAGGGCTGGGATTGGGCCCTCCGCTCCGCCAGTCGATTGGCCATCTAATGAGGAGAGGCCTTACCATAACTCTAAAAGATTCACTACTGTTTGTGTTTCACCAGAGGCCCTAGCACAGTAATAATTCCAAGTGGATAAATGTTTTCCCGATAACAAGCTGAAATAACCTGTCGGGCTGAAGTTGATGTAGACAAGAAGAATCACACAATTAGCGATCAGTGGGGATTTATCCTGGTAGCAGAAGACAGAAAGCAGGAGGAGCTTAGTCCTTTCCTCTGTCTGGCAAATATCAAGGCTACCTGGATCAGATGTGCTCTTTCTTCTGTATTTCCTCGGCCCGTGTGTCATCAGTCACAGGCTTCCCCTTTGTAGCAGCCCTCCGTGTTTTTACCTCTAAATGCCCCCTCACACTAGCATTTAGCTTGTTAATGTAATTGAAGTCACTCTCAGGGAAGGTGTTATGGATGATGCTCTTGCAATGAGACAATGCTACCTAATCTCCGTTTATCTAGAGGCTACTTCCCACCTTGAAAAAGAGAGGCGCCGAGGAAATCCATTTAGATTTGCCGCAAAGATAATAATAAAGAAGGTTTTTAAATTAAAGACATCAGTTATTTCTAATTATGTTAATGGCTCAATCTTCAGCTACTTTTCAACAGCGCTGATTACGCAAAAGCAGACAAAAGTGCCTTTTATAGCGGCTTATGAGAAATTTTGATTTTGTTTGTTAATTGGCACTTTCTTTGCAATAATTTCAAATAAAGGGCTTATTTAAGTATCCTAAAAAGACAGAGATTACATTATGTCAGACTATTATGCCTCTCCACATCTTATAATGTTACAAGGCACTCTAAAGTTGATTAATAACAACCAATTTCGTCATAAAGAGGTAGGACTACTGTAGCTATTGTAATTAACCTTTAAGTGTGATGGACTTTACCGTATATTTCCCATTTCTATTACTGACCCACATATATCAAACCACACTGTGCAGCCCTTCCTTGCGTTCAGGGCCTCCCAGGAGCCTCAGCGTACACTCTGTGTCCGATGACATCATATCCCCTCGGGAGTGTGAATTATCTTGTTTTCGCCAGATCTCTCATATGTATTTTCTCTGCTGTTCTTGCACAAATGTATCATTTAAACCATTAGCAGCACCTAGCTCTTTCATTAGAATGAACTATATCATCCCCTCCCCAGAGGCACCCGCAAGCCATCGGACTGTGAGAATACATTTCACTGAGTAGGAATATTGAAGGCGGCAACATGCCTAGGTAAAGTATTACTTAATTTATACTGCTAATGTATAACATTGATTCTCTGTGGGGAAAATAAAGGACAACATATTTTCAGAGCCCACATCATTAAGGTTTAATAATTTAGACCCAGTTAGCGTGATAATAAATATACTGGGGGAACTTAAGTGAGGGTTTTGGTGATGAATACAATTAGAAAACGTTGCACTTACATAGAAGAGTAATATGAATGGGGTGTAGAAATTAATTGGAGTAGGAGCAATGGTGTGGCCTGCGGTGTTTCACGGGAGGGATAAAAAACAGCCTATTTTTCCAAGAGCCCTTTCCAGAATACTAACTATCCTCTGCACGCTGGGTTTCTTTATTGATATCTACATAACTAACAAATGGCCGGGCTAGGGGGGAAAAAAAAAACAAAAAAAACAATCGGCTCCTTCTCCAACTTCTCTTTTCCAAATGCAGGTTTACACTTTGAAATTAAAAGACAGTGATAATGTGCGTTTGGAAATCTGGTGAAGCGCTTCATTTTATTGCTCTTGTGATGTATGGCTTTACATCACCCATATAGTTCCAGTACATCATTAGATGGGGAATAATGCGATAACAGTCGTCGCTGTATATGCAGACCGTGAGATTCATTTGCCTCATGGAGTATGTATCAACCGGACTGTGATAGGTCTTCAAAACTATTTATTATATTGCATTTCAACTCTCTATAATGAAGGTACATAAAAATATAAAGTGCTGATGTTTAAAGTGAAATATGAAATTAAAACCAAAGGGTTTTACACGCGTGCTTTTTAAAGTCCTCATCCGTTGAGTCGCTGTAAACATCTACTTCTGCAATTTTGTATTACACATTTAAAAAGCAAGTGTCATTATGTTAAACAGGGCCTTGAATTAACCACAGTCTTAGATGATGGAGCAAAAACTTGATAAATTGTGATATTAATTCTCTGATAACATATATTTAATTATGCAATCATGCACTTAATCACATGTGAAACATTTTTCTACAAACTGGTTTAGTTTATATTGTTGCCAGTTGTTGTGTTTACAACCATAGGACTTTAAGACTGAAACTAACAGTTATTTTCCTCATCAATACATCTGACAATTATTTTCGACTGTTCAATCAATTGTGTCTGACCAGCTGTCAAAAACCAAATAAAATGTAGTTTAATATTGCAGAAAACTGAGAATACCAGCAAGTAGTCGCTGAAATTGAATTCAAAACCTCCTCACAGAGACGCTCTTTTCTTTAAAAAAAAATACTTGACCAGAAATCACTCGTCAGAAAAACAACTTATTAGTTGATCAACTAATGATTTCAGCTTTTGAGCATATGTTTCAGCTTCTGGTTGCCATGGGAAACAATGACCCTCCTTTGCATAGTGAGAGTCGACAAAAAAATGAAATCAGCTGCATTTATAGGGACTTTTATCGCTACTTGTTTGGCTAAACAGACTCAGATACATCAGGTGGTCAGAAACATGTCTCCAAATGAATAAAATCATCGCTCTGCACCTCAAAGTTTGTCTTATCAACTTCAAAGATTATGACATCCCAGTGTGTTTACAGCTTGTTTCTACTACCTTCTAACAGGGAGGTTTTATAAATCCTTTAAACGTCTTATCAAAGTGAAACATACTAAACTTTCACTCCGACCTTTAAAGATCAGTAATGTGAGTTTGTTTTTTTAACTTCAAGCAGTCAGCTTCAGGACCATCATGCAGCACAGTTACACCACCAGTGGAAAAACAGCAAAGGCATATTCGCTTAGTGTAAGATGGTCATGATCGGTTTTATCAGGTGTGAAAAGCTGCATTGCTGCCCCTGAAATTATTCGTTCACTTACTGATTAGTTCAGACCAAACAAGCCTTTGTAAGGAGACTGTATGAGGAGTAGCATATTTTGTAACACTGATAATGCTCCAGTCAAAGACCTTGCTAGAAAAAAAAGGGTGGATAGCTTTCAGGTTTTTAAAGAGCTTTCACAGAGCTGGTTTTTACACTCCACCAAAAGATTAATAGTACACCGCCCTTGAAAAATGAAAATCAAAGGTATCAAAAAGCTCCTAGGGATTACAGCCGAGGAGTCTGATATCAAGCCCAGTTTACTCTTTATGATGTCATTTTCTTTTTATGGAGGAAGCAGGGGGTGAAAGCTCAAGGCAGATATGGGATCCAGGTTTGGGGGTAATCTCCCATATAGCACAGTGCATAAATCTGCTCCATTGATCTCTGGAATCATGCTTCTATTGACAAGAGCGAGTCTCTCTTTTTGAAAAGTGATAACTGTGCGGGGCAGTCCCACTAAACATTTATGGATGTCATTCCTGCTTTGGTCTGGGCCCCTGCTCTGCAATAGCTTTTAGCGTCATGTAACACTCCTACGTGTGAGTGAATGCACAAATGTGTCTGAGACCCTGCTGAGTAAGTTTACGCTCGCCGTTAATCATTGTCTGGGCCAGCTGGCTGTAGCCACTGGGCAGGTGGGCCTGTCAGGTTGGCAGCCTCAATCATGCAGCACTGAAACCGGAGCCCTGAGGGATGACCGTGCCCCTGATGTCTCTCAACTCCCACGTCAACTGGTGCTTACCAAGTGCTATTTTGACTGATACTTTAGATAACAGTCCTAAGTGTTGAACTTGCCCAAGAGCAGTAATTAAATCCCAATAAACAGACACATAAAATCGCAAAAGAAGACATAATGTCTTTATTTTGTCTCTGGTGTCGTAACAGTGAAACATTAGTTAGATCAATTCACTAGCTTGTGGAATTGGATAGCTTTCTCCTATATTGTAAATATAGGAGTAAAATAATACTATAAATATATACTAATTTAGTTTGTCTGTTATAATAATATTTTACTCCATTTAAAACACAGACTGCAAGAACAATGTTGAGTAGTGACGCCTCTTGCAGCTTTCAAAAAAAAATAAATAAATTATATATCACTTCAATGGGAATAATCTCAAACACTTCCCTTTGAGTTTGACCAAAGGCAAATAAATAAAAGGAACAAAGAAGCCACCTATAGCTGTCACAGCAAACTGTATAGCACAGGGGTTTTCATAGGCTTGCGGCTTGCTTTCAAATATAGAAGTTGGAGCAAATACTGGTTTTCTTCTGCAAGTGTCTGAACTGCACGTATAACGACAATGAGACACTCCATAGCTAAAGCTCTAAAATTATTTATTTACTTGACAGTTTACCTAAACTCAAAACCTATGCTGTTATATTTTATTTTTTCTAGTGCTGTAATTCTCCAGTAGCTGTTGTTGTTTGTTACTTCTCTCTATTAAATACAGTGTGAGCTGTGTAACTTTATTAGAAATCAGATCAGTCACGGCTCATCAGGCTTTGCGCCATTAAGTGAGTGAGCAGTGCCAGGTGCCAGGACTTCTATCCACTCATCTCTTACCAGCATCTCATCTTCTGTGAATTATTTCTGCATGTTGACTGTATCTTTACAATACTGTTGATACAACAGAGTGGATTAGCATGAACAGAGGGTTTTAAAAGTAGCAAACTAAGAGATGACCCTTAAATGAAAGGTGTTTGTTGAGTAGTTTGACACTTTGGAATGAACCCTTATTTGATTGATATGTGTGATTGATACTCTTCATCATGTCATGCAGTTAACAAGGGACCTATGGTCAAGAGATGGTTAGAAAACACCTCAGTGAAAATGTGATTAAACTTGTTGATCTTGTGTTTGTAACTTTATTCAGAGCCATCCCACCTTTCCTCACTCCATCTACTCTTTATGCTAAGCTACGCTAGCTCTACCTTCACGTTGCTCAGAGTGGTATTGATCTTTGTGCCATCCCGCAACTTCTGACACATGCATGTAAAAGTGCACAGATGCTGGCTGGATATGACACGTGAAAACTCGCCACTGTGTTTGTGTGAGCAATCGCAAGATGAGTGATTAAACTCCGTTATGAATTAGCAGCTCCAGTGTGTACTGGGAACATGTTGGTACAGTTTATAAACGGCTTGAAAACAAACCAGCTTGGCCTTTCTTGAGTTTCACACGGCCATTAAACTGTCAGGCCCAGGATCAGGCATCTAGCCTTTAGTGTCTCCTCGTCCCTTGCTGTGCCAGTAAATTCTCGAAAGAGCAAAGACTTCTTTACTGCAATCTTTTAGTGCTACAGCTATCACAGCCCTCCTATTTCTCTTAACTTACATGCATATAATAGCTGCTCCTGTAAATCTTTTAAGATCTTTAAGACATATTAATTAAACAGTCGGGGATGATGTGACACTTTCTTTCTTTGTAATTTTGAGTAAGAAGTTTCTAAAGGAGTCCTTGATAAAGAGTTTGGACACATAGAAGTGCATGTACCCGTGCACAGTTTGTTCCTTCACCCTAATTTCACTGTTCACAACAGTGATAACTCACACCGGTCCTGATATTATCTCCTGAGCCCAGTTTCTCTGAGGAAAGTAACAGTGAAATTTGTGATCCTATATAATGAGAGTTGAGGGTGCCATTAGAAATCACAGTCATAAAGGTGGGTGCTGTAGATTATACTGACAGAATACACACATGCACATTGCACACATATTCACATCACTCACAGGTCTGTTTCCAGCCTTCTGTTTAGAGCCGCATTCCTGTGGGCAAGAGTTATAAAAACGCCAGTGACAACACATCCTACTTGGCCTTTAAGACCTACATAAGCAGTGCTGTGCTGAAGCCAGCTGGGTATTAATAGCTGGCATGGGGAAACGTAAATTATTGCTCTCTTACCAAAAATGTCATTCAATACCTACCTCTACTTGTCAGGCTTGTCCTCTTGACCTGCTCAGTAAATCAAACCATATGTTCCACCCCAGGAAATAGTCCAAATCCACAGGCTCAGCAATTGCCAAATCAACTTATCAATCAAACCTCATGCCTATCAATTTGAGTAGGAGAGTAATTGTTTCTCTAAAGGGTCCTGTGTCCTCCATGCTGTCCTCTGGTCTGTAACTGACGTTCAGTTTGTCTAATTGTTCAATGCTTTCTGTTAAAGGCTTTCATTAAGTACCACATCCTGTTGTCCAGTCGGTAACAACTCAAGTGTTAAAAAGAGATTCTCGGGCCTATTTTGAGCTGCGATGACCCGAGGGTCAGTTCAGCATGAGGGCAAAGTGTTAAGGAAAGGACTGACATTGTGAGAACATGCAATCACCATGCAATGAGAAGCAGTTCACACAGTGGGTGCTTTGGTGATTACAGTGCCCGTCCTGATGCACCAGGGAGATAACTGTTGGCAGTTGGAAGTATGTTCAACTTAAATCAGCTACTTTATATGTTTATAGGTTCATAAAGCCAAACTGTTTATCTGTGTATGCATGGAAAAGGTTTTTGGAGATAGTTAACACAGAGACTGGAGGCTATTTTGTTAAAGCTGGTGCCATTTACACGCATCACTCTGACTTTGTTCAAATATTTTCTCAGCCACTGCAGCATGTGACTTTTTCATTTTTAGACTTACCTTTTGGACTCAACTGCCTCTGTTGCATTTCCTGAAACCATCTTAAACTAGAAAGCACTCAGAGAGCAAACCTCTGCCAAGGCATAATCCAGCTGTACTGATGGTGATGACTGAACACTGTTGCCCTCTTGTGGTAAAACAGACACACTACATTGTTGAAAGATTTGCCCCTTATACCAAATACAAGTTTTTGAAGTGTAATCATGTGTTTCTTTGGTAATACTTTATCCCTCCAAAATAGTAAAAAATCATCAAGGTCTGTTCAGTGGGTTTTCCATAATATGACTAACAGACCAAATGACAAACACAGATGAAAACATAAACTGTCTGGCAAAGGTAATTAAGCATACGTTTTGTTTTTTTTTCTATCCACATCATGACCTTAGGGTAGCTTATATGAACTCTTGAACTCGTTTGTAAAGTACAGGCAGGGTTAATATCTGAATCCCACTTGTTTAAGTTACCTCCAAACTGGTTTCTTCTAAAGGCGGTAGAGTAATCTGGTCTATGGAAAATGAGAGGTCATTTTAAATGCAGTTAGCACTGATGACACCCGGGGGGATTGCTTAGCTAAATATGATTTAGTGATAAACGAACTCAAATTTGTCGTCATCCTCCGCTCCATGTGTAAATCCTCTTGGCATCACTGCTGAAGCGGTCATGAGGATAGGAACGGATTCCCTTGCTGGCGTGTGAACATCTGCTGGGCCATTTAGCCAGCTAATAGATCAGCCTGGAAAGAGAGAGAGGGAGGGAGAGAGAGGGAGGGAGAGCAGAAGACATGCAGGTGTTCCCGGCCAGAGCCAGAAGACATCAAACCAAAAGCCCAGGCCAAATCCACCAGAGCACAGGCTGAATGACTCACAGCCTCTCACAGATAATAAAACAAGCATATAGTTTGCTTAAGGTACAGGTGGGGGTATTTTGCACCACACTCAAGAGAGACCCAGTGCAGGGAGAAAGGTAATTGGGTGCATATGGGAGGAGGTAAATGAAAGAATTTTGAGAGTATCTCTGTGGAATACCTAATGGGGACAGGACAGAAAAGGAAATTAAAAATTATTCGAAGCAGATGGACTGTTCTTTGAGTTTTTCGGGGAAATTTATTAGCGCTGTGAAAGAAATGTGTCTGTTTATTTTGTGCTGCCATGAAATGAATGGCCTGCTGAGTTGTGCTTGTGTTAGTTTATGACTGCCTGGCCATTATTCATAATTTAGAATGCATTTGTTATCGATTCATGATTTAGCGTGATTTATTGGTGCTTGTCAGTTTTTATTCAAAACCCCACCACTTTTATTTCAGCAGGAGGCCCAGAGTTTATGAAAAATATAAACAAAGTTGGGCAATATGTGGATACTGTTTCATTTGTACCTTATTACATAACAGCCTTGGCTGGATTCAAGTAGTGCCTCACTGTAATTCATTTGTTCCTGTTATTTCCTTATTGCCAACAACAATAAAATGAAATGTTCTGCAATACAGTATCAGTCGAGAAACACTTTGTAATGGAAATGTTGATGGGAAAATGTCAAAGTCCTTCCAAGTTCAGACGCTGTTTAAAGTTCAGTGTGGTCAGGTACGGCCATAATATTAACAGTTGATCAGGAACAGCAGTTAAGTATTATGCACCTATCCCAAGAGGATTTGTTAGGAAGCTGTTTTGTTTCCTACAGCAAGCATCATTAAATCTGCCAGCTCTGAATGTCTGGGAAAATAAAGGTTAGCATTGATATTAGCCCATATGGTTCAAATTTGGAAGAAATATCTCAGGATTAAAAGTCTCATAATACAACAGGGTCAGCTCAGTCTGTTGCAACTTAATATATGCTTGTAAATTTAGCTCTGCTTATAAGTTAACCTTTAATTTCTCCAATATTGTTATGAAAACAGGATTTTCATTCACCTCAATTCTTTGTTTATATACAAAGCAGCTGAGATCAGGCTTATACCATCATTTATTTCAATTATTTTCAGAGCCAGAAGTTTTATGCTTTAAATTTGAACCAAACCTGCAGCACCAGTAGTTTAAAACTGTACATATGAGCATGCCAAAGAATGCCATCTGCAGAAAAAGGAAAAGGAAAATAAAAGATGCTCCAAATGTTGCCCTTACACCCCATGTGAACCCTGAAAAACCAATCACATGATGCATTTTGGAAGGTAGATTATGACAATAATGAAGGATTTATGGGAATGTTTTAAAATAAAGAGCTCATACAAATAAGATATCCAGAAATTGGAGTTCATGGAGGCTGCCATTTTAAATGTTTCACCCAATCTGAAAAAAGGAGTGGAACAATTGTTTTTCTGACGAGTCGAAATGACATCACATGGGCTCAGCATGTGGATGCTACTCGTGGTGAGGCGATGGGATCGTTGGTATATTACTCGCTGTTGTCGCCACAACAGAATCTGCAACAAATCTGTGTTTGCTGCCCTCTGAGTTACTTTCTACCAGCTTTACCTCTTCTACTGACAAGCAACACCAGTGAAGATTCAAGCTTGAGGCCATGCGATGTCACCATCGTCATTGCAACCCAGTAGTGGCATTATGACTGTCATACAAAAACACTCATAACCTTTCATAAATATGCTTGAAATCTTTCTTATCGGCTCTCACTGTTGCACACTATCAACCTGTGGTGGCATGCATGGTCTGCCAGTATACATTTCTGATGGTCATGAAAGTAAAAAAACTTCACATTAAGCCAGACAAAAAAAATTACAAAGCATAAGTATTGATAAATCTATTACCCTCTGAGTTTTGTGCGTCTACTACTGGTGCCCTACACACCCTTGGTTGGCCCGCTCACACAGGTGTTTATCAGTTGTTATCTAGGGACTCGGTCTGATTGTGAGCTGACACTTGTTTTATTCTTGTTGTACAAGTTTGACTGCAGGCGGTTTCACCATATTGGTTTGGTGACCACACCCATCTTCAACCTAATCAGAAGTCTGATTACACAAAATATATCACAAGAGATACACAGGTGTGCACAGTTTTTAATAATTACATGTGGCATGAAACAAGTAATAACATGTAAACAGCATACATCCACTAAACAAAGATTATTATAGCTTGCATCTTGATGGTTTCTTTGTAAGCTGCAACATGCCCACAGCTGCAGGACTGAACTGCTACTTTCTTTCAGTAAGGTGCTTCAGGTTTATACGAGTCTGACAAGCAGCAGATATTTTTTTACACCCTTACTTTTCCTACCATCACATCTTAAAATGTCTTCTATTAAAAAAAAAAAAAGCTGTATGACCAAACTGCCTGAATGTGCAACCTGCTGAACGTGTTTATGAGTGAGTTAGAGGCCAGTCACACTAGGGGCACTGCATCTAAAATTAAATCGAAGAATAAACAGTATACAGCCTCACTCAGTGTAAACACACTTGAACTTTGTGTTACAAGTTATGATAGAGTTGGTGTTGAACTACCTTTGTTAGGACCAGATGTACTATTGGAGGTATGAGACCCTAAAAGACCTTTCATTTCTTCACAGATAAAAAATTCACACACATAAAGAAACAAAAGACAGACAGAGATGTCTCAGCCTGAATCACTCACCTCCTCTTCATATGTGCCCCTCTGAGCTGCAGGCCAAGAAGGGAGATATGTTGTGAGAATTGTGAGAACAAAAACAATTCTCACCTTGAGATAAACAAGAGGCATCACCGAGACCTGCTCCCTTTCCTGCTGCTTTCAGCAAACAGTTCCATCCAAGACAACCAGGAATTCACCCAACAGTGGAGTTCAACCACTGTCAGTATAAATAAAACAACCCGGACCCAATGAGTTCTGACAAACAAGTGCACACTGGGATTTGATTTCTGTGGGCACAGATGAAGAGTCAATCAATAGGAGAAATAAACAAAAAAATCAAAGAAAGAAAGAAAGAAAGAAATCATACACTTGTTTCCATAGTTAAAAAATAAAAAGCTTTGTTCTCTTGCAACACAACAAAACCACCCAGGTATTATTTTATTTGATGAAGCCCTAAATGCCACCCAGCCTAAAATAGATGTGCTCTTAGGAACAATTAGTGTTTCACTTGAACTGAAATTGTCTCGAAACCAGATTAATTTGGGTAAGAGCAGATGCAGCCCGGTGGTTTGACTTGTGTGATCATCTCTTGAACAGTAAGACGACACGCCCTCACATCACTGGACCGTGCCTGTTTCATCTGGATCTAAACCGAGCTTTACCTTTCAAGTCTCAGATCGGCACAACTGACTGAACCAAACAAAACCCTTCCTGACAGCTCAAAAGCCTTTCTGTGTCTGTCTGAGGTTAGCGACGCTCCGCGAGCTGACACCCGGGTAAAGGTAACAATTGCTTCATTATCAAGAAGTAAAATAGTTTCAAAAACACCTCATTCGCTGCACTTGGAGGGAATTAATAGGCTGCGCATTTCTGTCTGAACTGAAGTTGATTAACTTTATCGCTGACAACATCATTTGACGGTAGAACAGTTCCTCTGTATTTTATAGCTCTTTGGCATTGCTGATAAAAAGAGCAGTGACTGTTATGTGAGGATTGACCCCTATTAGAACGTAAAATAATGAACACTTGTTTAATTGAGGGTGAAACACTTGGAGAAGTGTCAAATCAAAGTGTCAATTCAACAGAACAGATTTAGTATTAGAGATACATTTAAACAATAATGCTCCATTTACAGTAATGCTGCTTTACCAAGAGCTTTTAAAATGTGCTGCTGCCAAAATATACAGATCTATTTGAAAAAGACATGTATGTAGACCATTAAATTATCATCTTTATTTATTATTATTTTACATTATTTATTTATTTTTTTTCCTTTTAGACTTCATATAGAATGAATGAAGCTAACGTGATGCCACCCGTTGCAGCCAGGAGTGTTGCATTTGAACGTCCCCATGCTGGTTTCCCAATATGTATGAAGCTCAAGCTCAGAGCTGATCTCATTGGAGAGCAGACTTGTTGATCAAACTAACCACACCCCGAAATATTCCTCTGGACCGATATCTACTTAATGATGATTTAGATGCCTCGTCACTAATAAGAAGAGTTGACTTTGGCTAATGACATCAGAATAACTTGTGGAAATAATGTATTGACTGAGTATTTCATGATTGAAAATGACGACTTTTTATTTGAGTATTTTTGAAGCCAGGATCTAGTGGCCATCACGAGTATTGCACTTTTTTCACTTCCACATTGGCCTCACTTTGAGCCTCAGTTGTTTGGTCCATTTCTATAGACAATCTATTGGCGCATTTACACTGGTACCTACTCGCTTCGCTTCGCCTCGGATCACTCGGGATCAGCCCCCTCGGTTGCATTTACATTGCCAAGGATCATCCCTCCTCCATGTAGCTGGCCGTCATTCGTGACATAATCTTTTATGCAATTCTTTTGTTTCTGACCGTGCCGTCCAGCTCCTACTGAATTTTCTCATCGGCGACTAATGACAGAAAGGTTTGCACCTCGTCCTGAGTCCATGCGGCAGGATTTCTAACAGATGCCATTTCTCTTATTGTTGTTATTTCAAACATGTCTGCACGGTTTGCCGAAGATTTAAAAATGCACGTGTGTTTGTGGGGACAGATTACGTGTCGCGCAGTGATGATGCAACGATGCAGTGACGATTCCGACCAATAAGATTTTAGTACCTGCTCCGACCTGATCGGGTACTTTCTTAGGAACCGCAGGAGAGGAGGTACGAAAAGTTGTACCAGGTACCAAGTTCCAGGTACTTTTTTACCAGTGTAAATGCCCCAAAACCGAAGCGAAGTGAAGCGAGTAGTACCAGTGTAAATGCGCCATCTGTGTGTCCTGTGCTTACTGTGCCAGTGTTTTAATCCATGCATCCTTTGTGCTAACTGGAATAGTAGTCTGTCTGTGTGTGTGTGTGTGTGTGTGCATTTCTAACCTGGACAAGGAGTGATGTTGCACTCCTGGTACTCCTGTGCTGGGCCCAGGCAGGTCTGACCTCCATACCGCGGCTCTGGGTTGTTGCAGGTCCTCTTTCGGCTGCGGATCCCCCGGCTGCAGTCTCTACTGCACTGTGACCACGAACTCCAGGACGACCAGCCACCGTTCACAGTGTGTCCTGAGATTCTCCCCAGACGGAGCACTTCGCCTGTTAGGTACACAGAGATGGGACATGACGTTGTCAAAACACCTGCAGTACTGTTACTGTTTCTCATCATTAATTAACATTTCCTATAAACTCAGCTGTGATCTCCAAGAAGGCAGGTGACAGTCTCTTCCTGGCATCGCTGTATGCATTTGTTTTGAAGTGCAATCAGAAGGCAGAGGGTCAATAACAGGCTCTTGATGACAGTGAATGTGATTTTGCTCTTGCAGCTGGGAGAAAACTCTAAAAGCTTTAGCCCAATTTGTGCTGGAAAAGCAGGACCCATCTCTTGGCTCGAGTTGTTTTTGAACTACTTTGTGCTGTGAAGCAATTTGTGACAGTTTTCATCAACAGGCAAAGACATAGAAAAGCTGTTAAATTATAGCTGAAATGAAACTGATGGCTCAAACAAATAGAAACACAAAGGCTAATTCATTCATTCAAGGTCGGCTGGGATGTCACCTCAGGCCACATGAACGACACTTCTCCTCTAGCGTGACCATGAGGTTGACAATTGTGGTTTAGAGTGAATTATCTCAACCACTATTAGACAGATTAGCTTACGATTAAATCCTTATAAAGCCAATGTTGCTCTCATTAGTTGTCGTTTGTGTTTAGTGCTGATTAGCAAGTGTTAGCATGCTAAACTGGGATGATGACTATGATCTTCCGAACAATGAAATGTCAGCATTATCATTGTAAACATTAGCATTTAACTCAAAGTATTGATGCTCCTTGCAAACCTGTTGGTGATAGAGTGTCAGAAATCAGCTTCACAAATGATTTCCCATCGCTTTGTCATTTTCTAAAGACGGATTCAGCAAGACCTGAGTGTGTCCCATCAACACTCGAACACGCTCGCTCATCAAACAACATCAGTTGACTAATCTGTGTACTCTCATCTGGAATGACTCGAATAGAGGATTCCTAATGAAATATGAAACCGTAATTTCTATTAAACTGTAATTACTGCGCGCATTAATCAGCGCTGTGGAAATGTGCCTTGTGTTGAGAGACAGAGAGCAGAATGAGCAGATAGAGAAAAAAGCTTCTGGCCTCGTTTGAATGAAAAGAGTGAACTCATCTGTTTGAGTGAATGATAATCACCTCCGATGAAATTACAGCCCCTGTCCAAACACTTCTGTGATGATTCACGCATTCAGCAAACTATGTTATTATTTATATATATATACTTTTTCAGATAACAATGTAAATATTGCTTTTGTGCCTTGCTTATTGTCTGCTTTCAGTCTCTTTGCCTTAAAATTGAAAGGAAAGAACATTTTATTGCAAATGCACATCTGGATCCTGAGCCTGAGTCATCCAACAATGCCACAACAACCTTCCAAATTCTTCTTCTTTTATCATTATTCATCATCTATTTGTTCACTGGTTCTCTTCATCCTTTTCTTCTCTCTATCTATCTTTGCCATTAACCTTCTCTGGTCTTTTGTCTCGCTCACTCTCTGTCCTCCAACTTGGCCTCGCTGTTTTGTCAGCGTGCTCTTTTCACTGACAGTTATCACGGCGCAGCTGCTTTGTATTCTCAGTGAGAAGACAGTGTGTTTACCTAGCGCAAATCCTCGACCTCTTCATAACTACCGCCGACCTTGGCAGTGCACAGGCCAACTCACCCCCCGGCATCAAGCTGGCGTGAGCGCTGACAGGCCCATCGAGG
>OOFC01049405.1:0-37344 GCA_900323345.1 Pseudochromis fuscus | reverse complement strand
ATTGTTGTGTTAAAAAAAAAAAAAAAAAAAAAAGCAACAAAGCGGAAAGTGAAGAAATGTCAGAGAAGACAGGCGTAGAAAAAAAAACCTCATCACTGAGTCAGAATGTGTATGCCAGGAAACTTTTCCTGGGTGTTAATCTTTTATTGTTGAAACCTGATTAGAAAGCACTGTCAAAACCTTCTGGGATGACGTTTTAAAGAGCTCACAGCCATAATTTCACACAGAGCAAGGAGCGCCTCTGTGCCAACAAAGTGGATCTTTTCCTGACATACTGTTGTTTTTTTCTGTGCCTACACTGGCTTTTTAATTTATTGACGCCGTGTCACCAAAATTTGTGCCACTCTACGTGCCATTACAGAGGAGGACGAAGGTGAACCAGGCGGTGTGTCACTGACATTCGTACTCTGCAGAATTGTTGTCAAGTTAATTGAAAGTAGGTTGTGAACTCCATCTGACAGCAATCTGGAGGAGGGCACGGGTTATGTGCTTAACGGAGGCATAACAGACGGACATATTGGGAAGGATCCTGTCATCAACAGCTTAGTACGTGCTACTGTAGTATTAAAAATGCAAGTCAATGCAGGTACGACACAAGAAAGTATGTCAATAACCAGAGAGGGGAAAACTACTTACATTCTGTACTCAGTAAAAGTACTTGTGAAAAAAAATGACTTTGGTAAAAGTTAAAGTACTCATTGAAATAATTACTCAAGTAAAAGTACAGGCTATGAAATGTACTTTTAGAGTAAAGGTACAAAGTATTTTTTTTACCAGTTGTTTCTGTGTAAAGTGAACTGTAACCTCTTAACCTCACATCATATAATGGGTAATTTGAAAGTTATTAACCTGTTAGGACCTGATCTGTGTCACTTTTAAACACTTATACCATCACACTTTCGTAAATAACAGATCTACAAGCTGGCGTGGAGTCGTCAGGGTTTACCGCTACCACTTTACTGTCCTGCTCCTCTGTGTTGGACATGTTGCTGCCTGGTTCAGCTCCATAGTCCTCCTCATGTTAACAAATCTCTCGTTCAAGTTACTGAATTGAGTTAGCGTGAAAAAAACAACTATGCTACCTAAAGTCTGTGCGTGATGGTTGTCTCTGTTGCCAATGAAAAGAACGATCATGGACAGCGAGCCAATCACAAGTTGGGGTGTATGGAACTGTGAGTAATGTTTCATACGATTGGCGGAGCCTGTGGAGATGTTTTCAATGTCTAAATAATATTATAATGATTTTATCGTTGTAGTGCATTAAAAGTAACTGTTTTGAAAATGTACAGAGTAAAAAGTACAGATACTTGTGTTAAAATGTAGCAGATACAAGTAAGAAGTAAAAATAAAATACTCAGTAAAGTACAGACACCAAAAAAATGTACTTCGTTACAGTACTTTGTTACTTGTACGTCGTTACTTCCCATCTCTCTCAATAACACCACGACTCCCTCTCCGGGACCAGATGTATGCGTCGTTTAACTTTAATAAACAATGTGCTCAGTTGTTGACTCAACGTCTTCAACTTTTTTTTATTGATAAACAGCGAGACAGCCACAGAAATAAAAGGGAGTGCTGACTACAGGGAGGGAGAGTGAGGCAGAATAGCAGAAAGACAATAAGGATACTGGAATGGTTGTCATCCGTCAGAGTCGTCCCTCAGCACTGTCCTGTGTCTACTCAGTGTCTGCTCATGACATCCGTGCGGGAGAAACTAATCTGTCGTCCATGAGAGGGCCCTGGCCTTGATACCAGATCAGCTGAAGTGAAACACATCAGGCTGCTGACACGCCAACGTTTCTCCCTGGGAGAAAAATGAAGCCATCACTCACCGACACAAGCCAGCAAAATTACAAACTCACAGCCTTCTTCAGAAGTGTCTTTCATCTTTCCAGTGGCTTTCTTCCCTCCTCTGCGTGTCTGCTTCTGTCTTTGTGAGATGCAAATGATAAAACATTGGGACAAATGCCTGATTTGAAATCTGTTTTTTTTTTTAAAACTTGATATTACAGCTGCATCACAAAACTTTTAACTCATTATGTGCAGATATTGATTCAATCAGGCAGGAATATCTGTTTCATAGACATATGGTTTTGCAGAAAGCATCATTTAAACTGCCTTCTGGTGCGGTGGGCTGGCCCATGGCAGCAGAGAGATTGAGTAATAACTGAGATGTTTTTTTTTTTAGTTGGAGGCTGACTAATGACAGACAGGTAGCTGGTTTCAATCCTGGCAGCAGTGGGATGGTGAATTCCAGCTGCATGTCGATTACAGCTGGCTGGTTATTAATTGATTGGATGTGAAAGCTCACCCCAAAGCAGAAGGGATCAGGAAAAGCTTAAAACACGCAATGCAGGGGAGCTTTGGATTTCTCATCATGGTCCACGCAGCTTCAAGTGGCTCTTTGGCTAAACTGTACAGTTATGTGTTACATTTACACTGTACTGTCGGTGTGCTCTGATCTCACGTGGACCCAGTGTGGGTTGGACAAAGGACAAACATAAGGCCTGTAAGGATGTGTTTCCAGGGTCTGAGTTGGGGGCAATGTTACCAGCTTCATCTTGCTTTTTACAGGATTTGTGGAGGTTTACCCAGCAGCTAATCTTCTGACCCAAAGTAGCACTGCGTTCACCTTACACGGTGAGTCTACAGCCACATGCATTGGTGAACTTAAACATCATGTAGAGAAATGTGATCTTACTGCTGATGCAATAAGTAGATCCTCTGGAAACATTGCTGGGAACAGCTAAATAACCAGACCAAAAAAAAACTCCTCAGTGACAGCTGTCACTTCAGCTGACAGGATTCATGTCAACAATAAAGAACACAGTGTTTTATGAGGAAAACAAAGTGTTTTTCTTTGATAATCTGTCACGATTACCATTGTAAACTGCATTTGAGAACTCAGTGATTGACATGTATTACTACGCTATCAGTGCGGTGGGTGCATTCATCTCTAAGACACCTCTTGGAGTCTCAGCCCCTCTGCTGCCACCTATAGAGAAACAGATGTGAAGTGGGCAGCGGAGAATATGCAAAAACCAATTGCCTTGTGTAAACCACCGAGCCATATTGTGTATTAACACATAAATATTGTATGAAGACATTCTGTATTATTGAGTAAGGAGAATAGTTGCATGATAGACAGAAAAAGGGGGAGGCCATGTTTTATGAATGGCCCATTTTACTTCAAGGACGTTTAAAAATACATGTCTGTACAGGAAATTATGCAAATGATCAAATGTTTGGCTTTTCATTCAGGCATGTGAAATGTGATAAGAAGGGAAAAAAAAAGGCTGCAACAGCTACAAGACTAATCGCTGTGTGTACATGACAAGAAAGGTCTTTAATTCACTACAGATCTTAAGTAATTAGCTCATCGCCATCATTAAGCCATGATCACTGATATGAAACAAGTCAGTATGTTATATAAAAGCTCATTGTAAATGGTTGGTTTAATCATATATTCATAATTTATCTCTCATAATAAAGACAGATAGAGATCTTAATATGAGAGACAATGCAACACAAAGGAAGAGAGAAGCTGCCGAGGCGTCAGAAAAGCCGCTAATACACCTCAAACACCAATTTATTTTCCCTATTGACAGGGGATTAATTCTCCTTATCTGCATGTCACAGATGAGACTTCCAGGTGCGTGTCGATAACATCTGCCACGTCTTTGAGTATAAATCCAAAATCGTCAAATGTCAGTTATATCTGACGGCGATGATGCTCAAATCTACAAACACGGTGACATTTTGCCCGAGCAGGCGGAGGCGAAGGAGATCTTAGACAATATGGCAGAGACGGGATTTTTTATTGAGTAGCGGGGGAAGCGACATCACTGTGACAGCGAGACAGCAATTGAGAAAAAACAGTCGTTGAAAGCTCACGTATTGACTTCAAATGAGCAAACAAAAAGAAGGATACTGTTGGCTGTGGTGGAGGGAGAGTGTAAACTCACTGCAGCACCGTGGTGGTACTTAAATGAAGGATATATTTCTGTTTGCACACAATCTACACTTGTTTTACCTCACTTGCAACTAGATCCAGTGTTACACATAAAATTTAACATTCAGTACATTACAGTTCGAAATCTCTTTAATTCTTCAACAGATTGGGAGTTGGCTTGTTTGCTGACTTAAACCTAATGCAGTGTTGATATAAACTGCCTCCCTGTGCTTTCAGGGGATTGACGGATGAAGGAGATACAAGCTGAGTGCAGGAGCAGGAGATGGTTTTTGGTTTTTATCTGCCTAACATTACTTCTTTACTTTATTGCTGCCTCTAAGACAGCAATAGAGTAACCCTATTATCTGTTATATTATCAGTTATAATGGCCGAATGTTTTAATGAGACAGTGTTGCTAGGACAACAGAGGTCAGTCAATGGCATCAGTAAAGCTGGAGTATGCCTTGGTGGAGGTTTGTGCTCTCAAAACAAACAAAATACAATGTATATTTTCAAATAGGGCCTTTAATTAATTGACTACATTATCAAATAACTACTCTAACACACTTCCTGTTTAATTTTGGCTAAAGCCCAGGATGTGTACGCCAACCCCTATAACTTTATTCTAACCCAAACTCCAAAAACCAATACTAACTCCCAAATTGTTTTCCAAAGTTGCGAGGGTCCATCTAAACGTAACCTTTTTTTTTTTTTTTGAACCAAACTGTATCCACATAAAGATAGAAGTACATGAGCACACCTACACAGTCGCACGCGCACAAACAGGTGCACATATCAACCCACCAACAAAACTGGCAAACACACATATATCAGGCCACCCCCACATACACCCACAAGATATACACACCAGTGCTCTCCAGATGGATGGCAAGTTTGATAATGGTTGAAATGAAGAAGCGGATCACTGGAGTCTGTCCTCTTTTTCGACAGTTATGACTTAAAACTCCTCCGAGAAGTGAATCATATTGAAGCCTGGAGATGAACAATCAACGTGGGACAGAGCAGAGTAGCACACAGAGGCCATGCACACCTCAGTAGGTCTTGTTTTCACTACCACCGAGTGAAACTGGCTTTTGAAGAAACTGCTTCATAATCTACACTAAAGTTTCTTTTCTATCAGACGTGTGCTGCTGTGCAAACCGCTTTGCAAGTTGAATGTAATTTTTTTTTTCCCCACGACCACTTGCAGAGAATAAATAAATGCTGGATTTCATATAATATCACTCTCTTTTATTAACATGCTTTGAGGCAATGTAGTCAAGACATATTGCCCGCAGTGATTTTA
Source organism: Pseudochromis fuscus (assembly GCA_900323345.1). Taxonomy (NCBI): domain Eukaryota; kingdom Metazoa; phylum Chordata; class Actinopteri; family Pseudochromidae; genus Pseudochromis; species Pseudochromis fuscus. Next base: position 32,086 of record OOFC01049405.1, on the reverse strand, counting down.
ATTACTCATCTTGTTAAAATGTCAAATTTAAGTGAAATGTAAAGTGTAATGGCATCAAGACAAATCATGGCTGTTGATAATCTTTGGCACTGGGTGTATAATGAAGCCTGTCTCTATTAACACGGAAATTATAACCTCCTCTCCAAAATAAGGGTCTCAGTGTAACCTGCAGCACTCTCTGCACATTATTTGCACTTTAACAAGCTGAGTTAACAGTGTTTCCCGTTTTTCCTCATGGCAGATTTGTGGGAAAAAAAATTCAAAAAAAAAACAAACCCATATTTGCTGAAAGGATCTGAACTTGTACAACGCAGCTCATACAGCACATCACCATCTGCCTGCTGGAGCCTATAGGCTGCTAACATCCTACAACACAGACTGACATGTTGCCAAAAGTGGCTGCTGAACTCACTGCCTTTGCTTTTCAATTGGTGTAATTAACACTGAAGCTAATCTGATGTCAGACTGCTGGTGAAAACCTCTAATGAAACACGTTGTGTCTGTTACTTCCTCCCACTAATCAGAAATAAGACAGACCTATTAAAGCTGGAGTCTTTGTTCTCTCGTGTCTTAGATGTGTGACTGTCACTCCTCTTAAAGCTTTGACTCTGCAGTCAGGTTTTCTCTGTGCTTGTCAGAGCTCATTTAAAACTCCTCTGAAACATTTAAGCCTCGACTTCAAAGTGTAAAGAGAACAACTTGTACCAGTGACAGCACCTGAAGATAAAGAAAGATATCGAAAATCAGAAATAAGAAAGATGAGAGATCAGTGTACCATTCAGACTAAGCCCGGTGATTGCTGTAGCATGTGGCACGTGAGCGGAGTGGCGACAGACCACCCACAGATGAAGTCAGAGCGATGGGAGGCCACCGCAGCTCAGACAAGCGCTAAATCTAAAGCCCTTAAAAAACAGCTTTTCCCTCTGAGGCACAGAGAAACACCATAAACAAACTTTAACTGCTGCATCTGTATCTAAAAACTCTTTGCTGTGGTGGAGTGCCATCCCGCCTGTCTCCTTTCTAATATGGATACTTCCACTTGACAACATAAACAACTTGTCAATTAGCAGCCTGTTTGTACAAACATTTACAGCGTTTAATTCACCAGGGGTGGGGCTGACTGGGACTGTGTGGTGCACCAACTCAAGCAAAAGGGAATAGCTGGGATGATGGATAAAGAGATGGTGTTTGTGCTTCTTTGCAAGTCTGTAATTGAACTTTGTGCACGCATTCATTTAAATCTGTTTGTGTGTGTGTGTGTGTGTGTGTGCGAGTGTCAGAGATAGTGTCGGGGAGCTAAAATTAGTCGTAAACTGCCGATCGGCTTTGTGGATTGGAAGTTCATTAACATGTCTGACGCTTTGATCCACTGATAAAGTCGGGGAGGATGGGACCATAAACACAAGAGCTGACTGAGATAGAGCTCCTTCAACTTTTGCAGGACAGAGAGAGAGAGAGAAAAGTTTTAGCACACAAGAAAGAGAAAGCTGATGAACGGCCATACAGAAAGAAGGAATGGCTGGAGGTGAGGAGGACATTAACTCGCCTGGGGAGATGCAGAAAAACCAGTTGGAGTGAGATAACAGAAACATCCATAGGCTGATATAGCTGGACAGAGACCATCTGTCTGTTGCTCTGTGCACTTACCGTCCGTGGAGCAGCCGGTGGAGCCGTCGCTGGAGCAGTACCGCATCTCGATCCTCTGCCTGCCCACCTCCAGCAGGCTCGGGTCGGGGATGCGGGCTTTGCAAGTGTAGCGGAAACGCTGCTCGTAGTGGCCGCCGTTGTCAGAGATGTTGACGGGCGTCCAGGGAGTCCAGGGCGTGGTCTTCTTGAGGTCAGGGCACGGCAGGGTGTTGCACGACTGGTACTCCTGCGGGAAACAAAACACGGGACACGTGCAATTAACCTAGAGCTTTGTTTCGTGGCTAGCAGACAGCAACGGGAGGAAGACTCAATCATAAATCATTAAAGCAATAATTAGCATGACAAGCTCAGACAAACATTTGTGATGTTTTTCCCAAGCATAATAAGAGACAGGACAATGGCTTTTGAAATTCTCAGCAGTGACTCATGTGAAATTAAACAGCTTATTTCATGAGGCTTCTCGAGGCTTTCATCGTGCTCATCTTTGAAAGACTTGATTCCAGTTCTGGCTGAATCCTCTACAGTATCTAACATGTTCCAGTGCTGCTGATCCTCCATAATGTCTCTTACTAACCAACCAAAGCCCAGTTTTCCTGGCTCCAACAAAGCCTGCCATTCTGCCTGCACGCACTGACTGAGGATACATCCCCATTAGACCACTTGCTGAACATGGCAAGAGGCAAACAAGTCAAGCAGAAAAGGTCATTGATCAAGTTTAATTTATAACCAAGTGGAAAGGATGGTGAGGAGGGAGGAGAGGAAGGCTCAGTGATACCAGGGAGCTGAAGAAGGAGGAAGAGACAAAGAAGAAGAAGAAGAAGAAGTGGAGGAAAAAGGAGACGGCAGTAATGGCAACTCTTCCTCCCATCTGCATCCTGCTTTGCGAGCCGGGCAGTAAAAATGAAAAACACAGCACTAAAGCTCTAACAATATGATATGTGAGACTTATTCAGGAGTGCCATAAGTATATTTATTTCCTCCACTTCCCTCAGCCAATTTGGATTACTGGTCGAAAAATAATATTCTGTTTCCTCTGCGGTGCTGTATTTGATAATATGATTCAAGAAGATAATAGGTTGGTAATAGGCAGTCCGGAGCCCTTTTGTGCACAGCTAAAAAAAAAAAATGAGGTGGAGGAAGTGATACATCTGAAGCAAATGACACCGAAGAGTAGAAGGTGAGATGGCTGCCATTTTCCTCGCCACTTGTTTATTTATGCTGAATGGGACTTGAGTGACTGCCAGACCTTGACAAAATAAGATAAGAGTTCCTTTCTGCACATCCGTCAGCCTGTCGCATGGGATAGGCTGACAGGTCAGCTGAGGAGAAGAGCTCTATACATTATACAGTATGCTGGCCTTATTTTCTACCAATTCACTTCCCTTCTTATCCTGCCTCATGGTCCCACTTTGCATCCATCCATCTATCTTTGCATTTCTTTCACCCTGCTTTTCACACACTGTTCATAACTTGCTTTGTGTCAGATCTCTTCCTCTTTTTCCCTTTTTCTCTTTCCCCTCTATTTCCTCGTTTCATCTCTCTCTGCCTCTCCCAATCCACTCTGTCTCCTCCTCGGTCCCGCTCCCTCTGCCTCCCTTCCCCAGGGTACCAAGGTTAAAAACACAGGGAGGATTTAGATTCTGTTAGGGGCCCCCATGATGAATGAGGGTGTCACCTCCACCGCACTTCCTGCCTCTCTCCATCTAGCGCAGTAATCATCTCCAGACATTAATATTTAACAATGTCACACATCACAGACCAGCCCACAATCTGTGATTATCAGCCAATAACAAAAAGAAAGGAAGAAAAAAAGAAAGAGTCCACCTCAGCGTCTCGCCGACGCCTACAGCGACGAATAAGCAACACATGGCATGAATGACGGGGAAAAAGGCAAACGATCTGTGGGTGTTTGTTGTGTGAGTTGTTGATGGTGGCCAAACACAGTAAATATTTAATGAGGCTTGTCTGGTAAGCGTTTCTGCCTGTACTCTCTGAGGATTAGTGTCGATGCAGAGGGCTAAGGAGATAATTACTGGGTTTAAAGCTAAACCTCATTCAAGGTCTCTGAAGGAATCCACATCAAGTCGAGCTAAAGTATATGCTGCTTAGAGCAAGGTGGTCACTATTCACTGTATGGAAAAAAGATCAAACGATGCCCTTGTATGCACGTCCAGTCTTTACATTAAATTTTAACAGTAGGCTCTTTAAATAAAGGGTTTCACATAAAAACCACATGAAAGCAGTTCCTTGCAAAGTGAGTGTCATTGTTGAAAAAGGACACTGAACTACAATTATTTTAATATATCAATTTAATATACATCCAGAGATGGCAGCTTATTTGATTAATAACAAATACAAAGTATTTACTACTGAGGGAAAAAAGCAAATATCCAAGGAGCAGATTTAGGAGAGCATGTCCTTGATAGCTGTTGTCTCTGTTTAATTTTATGAGCTCAAGAGATGTGATTAAGCTAGCTGATTTGTTATTGCATTTATTCATGCGTGACACTTTAGGAGTGTGTTGGGGACTGTGTATTTTAACAAAGAATAGTCAAGGAAAGTCAGCCCGTAATCACAAATCACACATTTGGCTGAAGGGGAATTCAGTACATGTTGATAGTACTATCTGATGAGCCTTTGGGTAAGACAAAAAAAATAAATAAATCCCCCCAAAAGGCAGTTTAATAAGAAAAAAAGGGAGAACCTCCAAGAGAAGCAGCAGGGGAGAGATCACTCTTCCAAGATTTAGAGGATGCTGTGTGTTGATATTCACAGTAATGATGTGTTTAGTTTTATTTTGAAAATTAACAAAAATTGCTTTAAATAAATCTTAGTTTTGGTCGAAGTTAAGTTAATAACTGGCTGTAAAAATGAATTTATGAGAAGGTAATACAGTGTCAAGATGACATAGTGGTGGCCCCTGGTATCTGCCCTGCACCACCTTCGGGTCTGTAATATAAAAAAAAGTTAAAGACTCCTGCTGTTGACAATATTAAATCCTGGTCTAAACGGTGTAGGACAGCAAACTGTTTATTGTCTTATACTGCAATAAAAACAGCCTTGTTATAGTGGCTGTGTATGTGAATACACAATGACGTAATAATAAAAACACTCCCTCCTGCTTTTGGTGTAGAAATTTTTATAACATGTTTTGAATAATGCATTAAAAATGGACCAGAGGAAGTGAAAAATAAACATCAGTCCAAACCCATAACTCCCCCACACACACAGATATACACAACCACAAACAAATAAAGTGACTCCACTCAAATGACATTCAGTGTGCCAGAGCAGGGAAAAGGTCATCTCAGGCATACATTACATGTTGACCATTGTAAACATGCCTGTCTGAACAAACACAAAGAGCCAGTAGTAACATTTCACTGATCTATTTAAATGATTTATCTCGTCCTTTTCAGGTGATGTGGAAAACTAATAAAACAAAGTCATAAAAGTAGGAAAAAAACAACACAAAAATGTCCTGCACTTTTCACTCAGCCGGGTTCACATCTCAATTTCAGAGAAATTAACCGAAACATGGTGGAAAGCAGTCGAATGTGACAAGTGGCATGTGGAACACAAAATTGGATTCAATTAGTTCGCTGATTTTGACTCATACCCCGGCCCCTCCCGGCGAGAGCGCCGATGTGCATTATGGGCAAATGGAGAGCAGCGATTTTATGCCGTGAAACACCTTTAACAGGCAGCTGCTCAGAGACGGGCGGCTCTGTAATGGGTTTCTGGCTGGAGCTCAGGAGAGCTGGCTGGGAGGACGCTTGATAGCATCTTTACTGCCTCACACAAACAAGCCGCCTGGTTGGTCAGTTATGGGAGCAGTGGTCGGGCTGTTTTTGTGAGCGTATATGCACGACTGTCAACTTGACTATTGAGTGAAAGTTTTGACTCCAGGCTGGCGCTGATTTCTGTGCGTGTGTGAGTGAAGCGCACGCGTTTTTATAAGTTTATGCACGGCTGAGTTATGGATTCAGGCAGCTCCGATCTCATTCTGTCTCCATCCACAGACCTCCTCTGCTTATTTTTTAGGTGTTATAGACTGAGGGGATACAAGCTGAGAAGGAGGAAGGGCGAAAAAAGAAAGAAAGTCTGAGTGTGTGCGTCAGCATAGTGTCTGAGAGCCGTGGCAGTAGGAGCCCTCAGCCTCTCTCCTTATTTTTATTGAAGAATGTATGAATGTATGAATGTGGAGTGGAGGGTGAAACACATTGTATGTCTTTACTTGAAACAGTGAATGTATGTGTGTGTGTGTGTGTGTTGGTACAAAAGGGCCTCTGTGGTGTCTGACCAGCTGTGGGAGGTGAATAATAAGGAGTCGTGCCTCTCCAGCCTCCTACCATCATTACTCTCATTATAGTTCTTATTGGACTGGGAGAGCTGTGAGTGTGTGTGACACAGAGAGAAATGCATGTGTTGGTGAGTGTAAGGATGTCTAGATTTACACGCTGATGTTTAAGTGTATGCTCCAGATGTGAGAGTGACTAATCCTTCCCGGTGCCTACATCTTTATCTATTGTGGTGGAGTCCGCAGAGACGGAGACCTAATGTTCTTCAAGTCTCAGTGACACATCAGTTCAATTAGCAGAGCCGACCAAAACACACTTTGTCAAACACTGACTCCCCTCTCTCTCCTCTCTCTGTCTCCATCTCCGCACCAGTCTGACTCCATAATGAAGCCTGCTGTCGGCCAGGAGCGGGCTACACACCAGTGCACACACGGTGACTAAGACGGAAGAATACAAAAAATACACAAGTGTGTTCACACATCCGTCTGCCTACACAAACAGTGGGTACTTAACTTTCATTTCACAGCCCGGCTGCACAGCTGAACTCCTCACAGGTAAATACAGCAGTGCTCTGTTTCATTAAACAGTCCTGTGCATCGTCAGTTCTGCATGGCACCCATTTGACTTATCTAACTCTGAGAGGCAGATTCAGTGGAGAGGTTCTTTTAGATCTTTGGATGTGAGAGATATTTGATGTACTTTACTGTACAAAGGAGGAAATACCACAGTGAAGGATATATACTTGAAGACCGTACAACTCTGAAGCTGGTCTTCTTTCATCTAATATAAGTAACAAAAGACTGCACACGTGTGTCATTTACATTGAAGCTCTTGACGGGATCTAGTTTGAAATTTGTTCTTATATTCACAACATACCAGTCTCCTAGAATGTATTTTGAATCCAGTCTGAGTTTTAATGCACGACCTTAGACGTGACACTGAATTTCACACAGAAAATGAAGAGGAAACACTTGAAATAAAATCCAGATCAAACCCATCTTGAATGTAGGAGGAAATACATCATTCAATAAAAATGAGAAATATTTCAAATAGCCAATGTGGTATTAATTCAGCAAGAGATCAGTGGGGCAGCGGCTCACGAAAAGGCAGATTATGCAGCATTTAGGTCGGTTTGTTGTCGGCATGCTGCTGAGAACCAGATTTAAAATGAGAATTTAATGGAGACTTTGAAAAGTAAAATTGATTTTATGAGCCAGGGACTTTCTTTATATTCTTGTGAGATTGTTATTGAAGTAGTTGTTAATGGTGCAGAGAAGATATCAACGTGTCTGTTGATCAAAATTTAGCTGAAAAGTTTTGTAGATCAGAATCACCTTCATTTTTGGGATAATGAAACTCTATCTATCTAAAAACTGAAACTGAGTATTGTCAGAGCAGCTGATGATCAGTGCTGCATCAAAAGGGATAACATAAAAAAAATGAAAACTATATTAAAAGCATTTTCTGTTAGCAGCTCTACAATTGATATTTAATTTGAGTAATATAACCTCTTTTCCACAATACATAACCTTTACTGACCGACGCCTCACTGCTTCAGCATTGAGAAAAAACTATTTTGCTTCCAATTTATCCAAGGTTGACTGGACACAGTTGTTCTCAGCAGCAGGGTTTTGGAGTTATCACACAGGAGAAGATGGGGTTAAGTCCTGTACTCCTGCTACAGTACATCACTGCTGCGCCACTGGAGCCGCACTTGTTTATTTCCAGTCCAGATTTTGCCGGCTTCTCTGGGGATTCAAACCTGTAGTGCAGACACAGTAAAACGAGATAGATGGAGCAGTGCTGCGCGGACCGGAGCTCAGACTGATGAAGTTGCAGTCGTGTGGCCTTTTGCATCAGCAAAATGAGGCACCTCAGGAATAAATACTTCCATTATAGCAAGGCTGCAGCTGGGGCTTATGGCAATGACACACCGGGCAACATTAGGGCAGGTTTGATGGAAATAAAGCACCTAGAGAGTTTGTTTTTTTAATCAAGCATGTGGTGACATTTTGTTTTAAGGTTAGCAGGCGAGTGGAGACACTTATGTTTAAATTAAAAAGTCCTTGACCCGAGTTCCTACTAGCTTTGCTTGAGCTATCCTCTGTATCTGAGAGTGGTGTTAACTCCCTGTGAAGTCGGTACAAGCACAGAAAGTTTGGCTTCAGGGATCAATAGAAAATCACAGAAAAGCAACAACTGAATAGATTTTTGTTGCTCTGCGATTCACTTTACAGCATGCTGGGAGTGTACGGACAACCTCGCAATCGAACGTTTATCACCGGCTTTGCTGAGTGTTTGCGCAAAAGTTCCAAAAAGTTATTATTTCTTGTGAGTTCTCCGCCCGACGTCTCTTTAAAACAACAAGCAGATGTTAGCTCATCGCTGTCGATTAATGTCTGGCAAACACCTGGGGCTGACCACAGGTGGCTGCCGCCGTGTCAATCCTTCCAGGTAAACACCAACGCACGAGCGAGCGCACACGCTCCGACGTCGACAACATACACTGTGTTCTTCTGTGCAGGTCTCAGTAGGACGCCTGGTCTAAAACGTAGCTGCGATGACAGAAGCTGGAACATGTGTGTGTGTGTGTGGTCTCCTTCTGTTTAATTAAACATTGGATGTGTCCGGGGGAAGAAACACAGACAGATGGCACGTAAAAATGAACTCGATCACACTTTTTTGAGTCCTTGATGGAATTAAAAGAACATATTCCCATTATTCTCATCATCCTAGGGAATATTAAAGCTTCGACTTGAATAATAATAAAAAAAACTTCATAGTTAAGTTTCTTGAACACCTAAGCTGTACCTGCTTAAGGTCTTTAAGTGCACATAGGCAATTATTAGACATTAACAGCTGTGCCATTTAGCAGATTATCAGAGCTGTAAATGAAAGGCGGCAAATGTTTCTTTGATCTGAGTAAACATGCGGCTTTAATACAAGTTAGCCAAGCTGTCTAAATAAAGTCCTCCCTGGCAAAGAGGTGCCTGTGAAGTCTGCATGTAATTACAAGTCTTGGTGGCGGAGACGGCCCCAATTAAGCCCATATCACAATGTTGGAAGACAAGGAGTCGATGAGAAAACAAAACAAAGGAAAAAAGGGAAAACAAGTGAAAGTCCGGAGGCGAAGAGGAGGAGGAGGAGGAGTAGGAAGAGGAAGAAGGAGGGCCAATCGGTTAAACAGACAAATAAGAGTATGGAGTTTGACCTTTCCCACTGACCCGGCTCAGCTCTGTGTAGTATGTCACTTCCTTGAGAGTAATCACCACGAGACCGTCCCCTCCCCTGACACCAATAAAAAACTATCTCCAGCATCTTCTGCTCACTGAGCCCGATCGCTTCTCCAGAGTGAGGACACTTCAAAAACAACAACAACAACAGTCAAAGACGAGGTTTTCCCTCGTGGAGCGACGATGGTGCTGAGATTCCCTCGGTTTCGAGCTCCTGCAACATTTCGACATGATTCAGCGAGGAAAATGGCCACTAATGTGCAGCGGTGGAACTAAGACAGCTGCCATCATGTGGATATGAGTGTTTGTGAGTGAGTGAGAGAGAGAGTAGGTAGGTCCACGTAGCAGTAGATGATATACTGTGATTGCTAAATTGCTGCTTAATGGGAGGTCAGTCTTTTCATTTGGGTGTTCTGCAGCTACTAATGTGTCATGGGCAATTATCAGATACTATATATATGCTCTTGAGCTAGCAAGGCCATGTGTGGGATGTTTTTATAATGTTGGCAGAGTATTATTTAGCTTCACAACAGAGCCATTACACAACCTGTGGGATGTATTTTTCAGGTAATTGTGATTTTGGGTCGAAGGATGCTTTTTCAGCATTCGACTACATTTTTCTGAATCATCACTTTAATTTACCCCTTTATCCCTTTATTACAGGTGCTTAAAAATACACATGGAAATGCACCTAATTATAAACCGTAAATCCAACCCAGACATCAGCTTTGTCCTTAAAACATTAAATTCTAGTAATATGATGAAGAAAAAACAAACAAACAAAAAAACACTTCAAGGATCCAGTGCATCCACAAGGCCCTGACCCATATTCTTTCATCCACTTCCAAGAGGGACATAAGAAGCTACAGCTATCATGTTCATTCTGTCTTATTTTCACCAGTACTGTGGATGACGGTATGTGTGTGTGTGTGTGTGAAAATAGCACCCGAAATAACACAAGCATCACATCATTCTGTCATTACGGAGAGCACTCGTATTTCAACACTTCCTTGCATCATCTGTGCTTTGGAGAAAGCTTTGTGGCAGAAAATAAGCCTATTCATATGTGGAGTGATTACTGTGTGTGTGTGCGTGGTATTAAATAGGTCTTGGTAATAAATCTGATGACTGCTGCCACTGTATAAATATAGCCAGGGGATTTGGTCGTGTTAGATGTTCCAATTTCATCACCACTGACTGTTCATCGCATCAAATGGCTTAGCCCGAGTTCCTAAACAATGAACAGACCGAGAGAAAGACGGATAGCAGGATGGCGGATGCCAGAGCTTTTTGTCTCGCATGACATACCTGACCACACCCGGGACAGTCGTTGCCATTCTCGCAGGTTCTGCGTCGTGACTGGATGCCTCCGCCACAAGGCACAGTGCAGCGTTCCCATGCCGACCAGGCCGACCAGTAGACGTGCGGTGGGCAGGGCAGGTGCTCGTTACAGTACCTGTGAAGGACGGAAAAACTACAGATGAGTGGGCGTTACAAAAACAATTACATGTCTTGTAAAAATCTTCAAACATAAAGATTTAATACTTCACTAATAATATTTTAAGATCTCCAAACTGGGAAAAAAGGATCTTGAGAACTGTTGGCAGTTTATTTGACATAAAACGTAGATGCTATTGCAGTGTATTAATTGATGTTTATCACTCAGGAGCAGTGAAACAACACTCACATGCTGAGTTTTAATTGCAATCCTGTAAGCAGTTAGCACACTTCTTTTTTTTTCCGGTGATCTGATGAATATAAGTCGAACATTACTCTACAGCAGTGGTCCCCGTCCAATGGGCTGGGTACTGGTACCGGTCCATGGAAAATAAAAATAAATCTATCAAATAAAAATATAACTTCCATTGCATTGATTATTAGAGTCTGAAAGACATTTTATTTTGAAAGGAACGACCGGATTCTCTTCAACTTAACTTTTGCTATTGCCTCTTGACACGTCAATACGCTTGTCTCGGTCACGTGATAAAACCTATCATGTATAACGTCAGATACGTTAGCCAAAAAATAAGTCTATGCAAAGGGTAAGAGCACACCTTTTTATGCTGGTCGTGTTATTTTATTTTTGCTGTATTTATCTGCCACACCTTGAAGGCCGGTCCGTGAAAATAATGCCTACATTAAACCGGTCCATGGTGCAAAAAAGGTTGAGGACTGCTGCTCTACAGTATCCAGTGTGCAATAACACTTTGTCTGTAGCTGTTCTGGCGTCTGGCTGCTGTGTAGCTGCTAAGTTGTCTGCAGTGTTTAACAGCGAGCCACCAGCTGTGTCTGGCTGCTGTTTGCTTCTGGACAGGTAGCTTTCTGTTGTGGCTGCAAACAGCTGTCTGCCGCATGCATCAAATCAACGAGGTTAACAAATGCTTCAAACACCATACGGCTAAAAATAACTGCAGAATCACGTGATGATTACATGTTGGGTTTGTCACTTTCAGATTACACATCCTCATCTGATCCATTGTTATTATAAAAAAAAGACAAATGCAGCCTTCTGTAATTACTCGATTGCAGACTGTAATTACGTGATTTAAATGACAGAAGAGACACGGCTTTATTGACAAGCTCTGACAACAGTGGTTGACTTATTGAACCATGTATAACTCTCTTTCAGGTCTTCTGTTGAAAATGGAGGAGCTGCTTTATCTGACAGACCACTTAAATTATATGCGAAGGGCACTAAAGACGTTAGCGCTTTTGAAACCTTGCCATTGAACTGGAATAGCTACAAAGGGTGCAGACCACAAAACAGAGATGTCAGAACAGGGATGTAAACCAACTTTTACAAACCCGACACGTCTCTTTGATGTGGCCCCTGGTGTGCGGGGGCCACTGTGAGCCCGAACATATGACTGATTCACACCACCGGAGACAGGTCTGTGGCATATGTCTGTATTCATGGTGTTATGGCCAGCATGGTGCAGCTAAGAAAATTACATCTCAAAACTTAATGAACGTACATATGCAGTTTGCATAATTCATTGACACAGCCTATTAAAAAAGCCGCAAAGATGCATGCATCATCTCTAATTACATCGTTTTACAAGACAGGATTACTGCGATGTCTAAAATACTTTAATTACTCAGTCCTCATTATACATTAACAACAGAAGATTGCCAGGCTTATTAGAGCCACATAATTTATTTTATAACTTCTACGCTCACTATTAAATAGCTTTTAATGCTATTTTGTTGTGTTTTGGCACATGACTGCGTTTTGAAGGAAACTGAGACTCCTTGTGCTTTAAATTTCTATCCTTCCTCCAGAGGCTCAGGCTGGATATTTCCATTGTACTATTCCCAAACACTCTGCTATTGTTCATGGCAAATCAAAAGCTACATTCTGTATACCCTGGTTGTAAGAATCCTTAGAGCAGTGTGTTCCCCTCCACTTTTACTAATCTGCATGCTTGTAGTGGGATCATACAGTGGGGAGGAGGAGTGTGGAAAAGTGGGGACAAGTGTGGATTACAATCTCGCACATGCCTGAGAGAGATGTACAAACACACACTCACATAGACATTCATGCAAAACAGACTTGTATGCACACAAAATATCCTCCTGCGCCGCAACTAACTAAATAAATAATTAAAATCTGCAATCAATACAGTAGAGTATTTAGAGCTTCAAAATCTTCATCACACACACTTTAATCATATAAGAGAAGTCGATGGCTTTGTTGTCTTATCCTCTTCTCTCCTCTCTAAAGCACACAGAGCTGATCAGACTAAAACGAGGCTAATTACCCACTATAGGCTGAGTAAGCAGTGTGGACGATGTCAGTGTGCTGAGGGAAATACCAACAGAAGGTTCATAAATGCAGGCATTAACCAGCCAGATTTAAGCCCATAGCGCTGCTGTGTACAGTTGGTTTCATAGCATCGCGACTTTATCCTTAAAAGCTCGGCTTGCTGCAAACAATCAGGGCCAATTGGAGGCCTGTCGGCTAATAGAGAGGCCCTTTGAGTCTTTTCTTGTGCTGTGGGTACATATGAGCTCATGTGACACGTATGCATGTTTGAACATAAGAGCTGTGAGTTAATCTGGACAGGGTACTCGAGGCAACAGTGGAAGAACAAAGTGTGTATTGAGCCTCACTGCAGATCCCCAACACCTCTGAAAGGAGCCCTGTGCCCCATAAAATAAAAGCCTTTCACAGCTTTAAAGGAAGCGTTCGGCGCGTAAAAGCTGACAAAGTGCCAGTCCTACTCATGCCATGCAGATTAAAGCTTGTACAGAAGACTTTTTCTATTTTACACATGGGTGACTTTAAATAACAGATGTGGAGGAAGATTTTGGACACCGTTACAGGTTAAGTACCCAAGTTTTTTTTTTTTTTTTTTTTTTCCTAGGCCCTGGTAAACATTCCCGATACACCTGGATATGCTCATATTGAGCACGCACACACATTTTCTAGCATCCCTTCTTTTTTTCTCCCTCAGGCAGACTCAAACTGACACTGCATAATTCATCTGTTAACACATTTTCTCCCTCTGTCTCTCTGCTTTACTGTTCATCTGTCTGACTCTCTTTCACGCACACACATCCCACACACACACACACACACACAAAAAGACTCCTCCACTTTCACTCCTACCCTTACAAAGATCCTTTTCCAGCCCTCACAGCTGGCCCCTAACTGGCCTAAGGTGTTTTAAATAGCTGAACAGAGCAAGTACTGAGAGCAGGAACGGGAGATGAAACAAATGAGATTAAAGCTCAGAGAGAGAGGGGGTGGCAAAAATCTGCTTCTGGCCTCTTGTGGTCTTTTGTGCTCGCCAGCGGTTTTTTGGTGTGGTTCCTGAGAAACTGGGCTGTGCCGGTCACTCTGTATATTCTTCTCAGGGCTCCTGGTGAAGCAGTACTTTTCTCAAGGACCGCTCCACCAGGAGCAGTGAGTAAGAGAAGGAGAGGCGGGAGGTGAAAGGAAAAAAAAAAAGAGGAAATGAAAAATTGCGGAGGAAAGAAGAAAAAGACGGACTCGTATTAGGTTCATCCTTGAAGGCCGTATCCAATTACTCGTCCATCACGATGCTGTTTCGGTTGCCATGGTAACAACTGGTAACAATTTATTTCTCCCCACCACGTACCCTCTGAACTGTAATTTTTTGCACTTTTTCAGCCTTCACCTCCGGGTAACATTAGGATGAGATGGATGGGCAACAGGAGTAACACAGACACTATGTCCACAAAGAGGGAATGTCTCAGTTTATTAAAATCTTAACTAGGATGGTATTAAAATAATATAGTGTTGTTCACCATTTCAAACTCATTGGAAGCTGTCTATGATTTATCATTTGGCAAACACTAGACTAAACTTTCAGATAACCAGAACTGAAAGAACAAAACTTTTATTGAAAAAAGAGAAAACCTAATCTGTTGACCTTTTCTACCTGCGCTGCTTTGTGTGTCTCTTTGTGTGCTTCTTCACATACTTTCTCCTTGAAAAACTGATTTTTTAGCAGGCCTTGAAGGTTGCTTAGAAACCATGCAAACATCTTTAAAAAGGCGATTATTCTATGCCAAAGCCTCCAAAGCTTCAAAACGTAGACTCGGTCTGTGTGTGAAAGCCAGATAATTACCCAGGCACAGGCCTATCCCACTCATTCCTTAATTGGCTGTCACATAGTTGGACAGAAGTGAAGTGAAAAAAAAGGAAAACAAAAAGTCACAGCCAAAGTCATACTTCTAAACTGCAGGTTGCGAATTATGCAGGAAAGCTGCTTTCTCCCTTTTCTTTCACATGCAAACACACATGTATTTACTTTAATCAGTACATGACAACATATGTATACGTGTGGGCGTGTGCTCTTGTTATTATATACCTCTCCTCGCGGTTCTGGCCCACACACACTCGTCCACCGTGGCGAGGGGTCGGGTTGCTGCAGGAGCGCTGACGCACCTGGAAGCCGATGCCGCAACTGGTGCTGCAGGGAGACCAGGAGGTCCAGGGCGTCCATGCTCCATTTCTATGGAAACGCACAAGGCATCATCAGTCTAAGTTATAGCTACTAGTCTCAAATCAATTTTTTTGACCCCTTTTATCTCGTATGATTTTCAGAAACTGATAGATGAATCTTATTGAGAACCTACTGTGTAAGAAATGCTCATGTCTCTGTGCAGACACAGGTCATCCTCTGGTAAATAACCACCCGTGGTCTGGGTCAGTCCAAGGTTTAGTGTTGTATGAATTACAGACGTACTGTTGTGTCTGACAAAGTTACAGTGTGACCCTGGATAACTCAAACAACCTCCAACTTTTAAAGGCAGGGGTCAGATTTCCATCACACATACAACTGAACAACTACTTTTAGTTTTGGACTGTGAACCAGTTTTTCATTAGTTGTTTCACAGGAAGGTCAAGACCTCTATATTTCACAGTTTCACCAATTTTCAGTGGGCAGGAAATACAAAAATTTACACAGTATAGTTTCACATACTACTAACAGTCATGAGACTTAGTATTACTCTAGTGTGGAGCTCATGGAAGTGCATATTTATATTAACCTGTACTGCAATGTGCCTTATTTAACTTGTTGTGATTTGATCTGGGTTTACCATGGAGATCAGAGGAGACTATTTTTTCCTTCCAGCTTTCTCCTGTGTCTGTTTATTGCACATTTTGTGACGAGCTCTGGCACCTTTGAACAAACATTTATTCTGACTCTCAGACATCACATCAAAAGAATAACTGACTATTAAAAACACCCATTTTTCAGCATGTCTCATCCCTCATGACAGAACATGCTCACATGCAGTGTTTAGTAGGCATAAGACTGGTGCTGCACCGCCTCTGTTAACTCCGAGTGTTAAAATCAGTAATATATCAGATGGGTACGTGCAAAAAAGCAACACCCAATCAAGACTTGTTAGCCCCAAATAACTGACAGTGAATGTGAAACACGGAACAAATTATTGCGTGTGGATCCCTACTGAGTAGATGTGAGGATGCAGTGTTTTAATTCATTTATTTTTTAAGACAGATGAAAGATTTTCAATTATGTGCCTGTGTATCATCGCATTAATTTACCTAGAGCAGTTGGCGACTTCAACGCTGATCCCGTAGCACTGCTGGCCGCCACACTGAGGGGCGGGGTTATCACAGGCTCGTGTTCGACACAGACAGGATCCGGCGCTGCCTCCGTCATTATGGCTACAAGTGGACCAGCCTGACCAGGCGCCAAAGCCTCCATCGACTGTTACGTTACGGACCTGTTAGCAACAAAAAGGGCCAAAAATAAAGCGTTTGAATGTAATGATTTTTCTCAGAAACCGGTCATTGCGTTAGAGGTGTGCTCTCCAGAATGTGTTGCTGTGGGAAACGCAGCCCACGGGTACGAGTGGATGCAAACAGAAATCAATTTTGCTCAGATAGATGCAAAAATAACTGCATTACATCATCTACAGCACATCTAAAATTGTGCAGTTATGTGCTGTAAACATGAGGAAAATATACAAAAATTGTCTCGGGATGTGATGAGATTCCAAAACAGAAAAGCGGCGATTCAGGAAGGCAGATGAAAGCTGTGAATAGACACAATTTAGAAAACAGAGAGATGAGGAAATAAAAGTGGCCTCATAAATGAATATCTGAGGCAAAACAGAATCAAACAGGAAGGCTCGGATATTGCAGGAGCTATCAATTACGAGTGATGTCCCGGGCATATGAGCTAAATACTAAAAAAGCACCGGCGTGAGATTTCGAGCTGCAGATGATATGAGCCATGTCGCGGCTACATTTCAGGGTGATTTAAAAATGCAAAGAACATTTTCACACGAGGAGAAAAGAGAGCATGATCATCAGCCGCTTTGGCAGAAGCAGAATAACGTCTGGCCTTCGCTCCTATTGGTAATTGAACTCACCCCTAAAAGGGGGACGCTTGGCTGAGGCAGACAACATCTGCATCAATGGGCTGCCTAGAAAGCAAACAACTTTACAGAAACAGCCAGTGCAGCAATATCATTTACAGCTGAGATTATAAATGATTTGGTAGATGTATATTATCCACTCCATGAATATTTCATGCTGTATATCTCTCATTAAAAAATAAACATCGAAGTATAATAAATTCCTCTGCTACTGGGGGGAAATGTGCAATTTCTTTTATTAAATTGCTGAAGTAGAAAGGAAAGGACACCAGAAAGTGGCTAATAGACCAAATCTGAAGGGTGATGAAAAGCACTTGTGTTTTATATGGATTAAATGAGACATCGTCTCTTTCACAGAGTAACAAAGCAACAGATGTGTCTTTTTTTATTGTAAAGGACACTGCAACATTGTTTTTAGACTGGAGGGTTGTAGGAAATGGCAAAGTGGGTTCTGAACAAAAAACATATTGACGCGAAATTTCCATTTCCTCGGGTAAAACTTAGACAAAAACATATTGAGGTGTAATTAAGAATTTTACCTTCCAACTCAGACTGAGACAAACTGTCACTTGTTTCCATACAGACACGAGACTGTGAAGCCAGATGGCATTCGTGAATAGGTTGGTAAAGCGTATCTCCTGTCTTTGCCTACACAACACAACTCAGTGTGTGAACCCTTGACTGGCCTCCAGCTCCAGACTTCCACTTTGCAGGAGAACGCAGCAGAGCAGACATTCAGTCTGTTTGGCCTGTTGTAAACTGTTAATGGACTCATAGGGAGTGAGACTGCAACTGTGATTAAAGACTATCAGTTTTTTTTTTTAACATCTTGGCATTTGAAGTTGTTGCAAACACACAACAATCTGGCTTCAGACCCCCTATTGTATGGCCGTGTCTCGCTGTGAACATGTGAAGTTATGACTGCCAAGGTCAATTCAAGCTTACTCCACATGGTCTAAACCTGGTTACACTGAGGTGAAGTGAGTAAATACTTCTCCATCACTGGTGTGAGCAGTGGTATGTGGTCGCATGGAAATACATCAAAGTTAAAATACTAGAAGCTACACTGTTGAGAAAATGGATATCATGAGCAACTCTTTGGCATTTTTGGGAAATGGGCTTTGGGAGATGATCAACACAAACTGTTAATTTTGTCTATTTAAAGCAATAGAAATCCTATGGTCCCAAAACAGTTTGGAGTAATGATTCATGGGAATGCTTGAAAATAAAGAGCTCATATAGCTAAGATATCCACCTCCGAAAGTCAGAATTACCCCATGATGGATGATGTCAGAGCATTTCAACCAATCAGAAAACAGGAAGGATGTTTCTGATTGGTGTGAATGCTGTGACATCTTATTGGCTCACGACAGTCCAGAAGTGGCATTGAGACAGCCATACAAAAATACTAATTGGACTCTCAATATTCTAAGCCAGTGGTCCCCAACCACCAGGCCGGGAACTGGTACCGGTCCGTGGGGCAGTTGTTACCGGGCCGCACAGAAAGAATACATAAAAATATAACTTCTGTTGCATTAATTATTAGAGTCTAAAAGACATTTTATTTTGAAAGGAACGACAGGATTCTCTTCAACTTAACTTTTGCCATTGCCTCTTGACAAGTCAATACGCTTGTCTCAGTCACATGATAAAACGTATCACGTATAACGTCACATACGTTAGCCAAAAAATAAGCCCGCAAACTAGCGAAAATGAATAAAATACAAACGTCTTTGGAGAGCTTCTTTGCAAAGGGTAAGAGGACAACTTTTTATGCCGGTCGTGTTATTTTACTTTCGCTGTATTCATCTGCCACACCTTGAAGGCCGGTCAGTGAAAATAATGCCTACATTAAACCGGTCTGTGGTGCAAAAAAGGTTGGGGACCGCTGCTCTAAGTTATCAACCTATACATGTATTTATGTTCTGTGTATTAGTCCTTTAATATGAAGCTGAAACAGGGAGACAGTTAGCTTAACTTATCATATCAATTAGAAAATGGGAGGAAACAGCTTATAAAATGTTATTTCTGGTTGGTTTAACAAGGAGGTTGCGGCTTTATGAAAAGTTACAATGAGCCATTTTTAGACTTTGGGTTTTGTATGGATTACAGAAACAACACCACAAGCAGCAAAGAGGGTGAGTTTCAGAGTTCAGGGTAAGGCAGAGCCAAGTTGGCTGTTTAGCCTTGTTTTTCCTCTTTATGCTAAGCTCAGCTAACAATGCCCTGGTTTCAGGTTAATATTTAATGAGAGTAGTATCCATCTCCCTGTCTAACTTTCTCCCAGTGAGCAAATCAACACTGTTTTCAACTTAATATTGCCTAAATAAAAAGTGGACTACAAAAAAAAAAAGCTAAGATTGGATGAGGTAGCTTTTGCTTCCACTGCAAAAAAACGGTGGCATTTGCAGGCAGCAGCAGCTATTTACGTACACATATGCGCGTGTGATTGATTGTGTCCATGCATGTGCCTGAATGCATACGTGGCTGTGGTGCTGGCCAACTTTCTGCCACAGCCCCGCTGACAGATGCCACTGGGTGCTCTCAGTGCCAAATACTCCTCCGAACATGCAGCCACATAAAAGGGCACAGAGGCACATAGCACTCTCTCGGCTGTGACCGGCGTGAAAATGATGTCTGTGAACCACTGACCAAAAAAAAAAAAAAAGGAACATCCATGCTGAAATTGATAGGCTTACCGCCCTCTAATGCTGCTCCCAATTTTTGCTCACGTTAAAATAAATGGAAGAGCTGTTTTGCTAATGAAGAAGCAGACAGAGGTGAATGATTGAGGCAGCAGTCTTAATCACACTAGAGGTACATGCTGCTCCCTCAAAATCAAGTCCCGAGAGGCCTGTCATTGGCAGGGATCTGTTTCCCAGGCCAGTTTTAGGGTTTCGCTGCACGTGAGTTGTGAGTATCTGGAGAGCAGGGTGTAGCTTTCCGAAGAGAAGAGCGCAGATGAATGTGAGTATTAAATTCATGTGGAGAGGAGAGCGAGCGCGGAGGCCGAGTAAGGATAATTGTGTTTTCTACCAACTTCAAAGTTTGAAAGCAGAGACAAAAGCTACAGTGAAGTTTGTACAGATCGAGATAGTGGCTCCACGATACTCACGGGGCATTTTGTAATGCTCTGCTCCCACTGGCTCATCCTGACACTTTCTTCCAGGGTAGTGCATTTCTTCAGCAGCAGATCCCAGCCACAGTATGGGTCTCTGGCTCCTACACAGGCTCTATAAGGAAAGAATAGTCACTTTTAATGGGCTTTTATTAACCTGTCATGCCTGTATAAGGGCAGCTCTGCATCACAGCGCTACGTGAAATCAAACATCAGGTTGAAGAGGGAGATTACAGAGAAAGGCAAAAGATAAGGTGGTGGGAGAAATGAAGGATGAAAATATAGGAACTGGGAGAGATAGGGTGATAAGGGAAGGTATGGGAGGAAACGTCAGGCGAGAGAAAGCAGAAGGTACAAGGAGGAAAACAAGCAGGGGAGGAGTGTGGAGAGAGCCTGGCAAGAGGACAAAGAGGTGAGTCGAGAGAAAATTAACAGAAAGGAGAGGGAGGAGAGAAGCTACTCAAGTGACAGAAAAAAACAGATAAGAAAGTCTGGAGAAAAATGGTAATTTTGTTTATGAATGTGGAGCCAGTATCATAAAAAAATATGCTTTAACCCAATTTGCTGACTGATTTTTCAGGTAGTCTTCAGCCAAGCAGCAGGATTACAGCGTTACCTTTGCGTACGTACATTTAACAACTCAAATAGCCAAGCAGATATTCAGGATACTGTAGTAAAGATAGCCGTATCCGTCTTCGCCGTACCTGCTTCAGATGGTTTATTGAGCGCAATAAAAAAGCCTGATGTTAGTCTTTTCATATAAATACAAGTCTGAGGTGACAGCGCAATGACATATCTCTGAGCCGCAGGCGTCAACGCTGCCTGACATGCCCCCAGTGAAATGTAACAAAGTTGTTCGTGGGTTTCATCACAATGATCCCCCGTGCAAGCAACACGTGATCATGTGGTATCTAATCCATATAAAACTGCAGAAAGCCAAGACTCCAGCTCGCCTGCACACACAAAGATGGCTGACATCACCGACAAAAAGCTGAGAGTTATTGACTGTATCTGTTTCGGACAAAGATATCAGGAGTGACGACAGCGGTGAAAAATGAAAAGGAGAAGGAACACGCCAGAACTCGTCTTTCAGGGGGCCTTAAGGGCCTTGCAGGGTGTACACCACCCATCAGTGAGCCACGCAGCCACAGACACAGACAGCCTTCTAATATTTCAAACAGGTAAACCTCAAAGAAATGTCAGTGATGAACCCACTAACTCCCCCTGTAGCTGCCACTCCGTGTCCACAGCTCCATGCCTTTTATCTGCTTTGTCTTTTCTGAATTTCTTGCACTCTCTTAAAAAAAAAAAAGTATGAAAGATGTGATGGAGTGCTATAATGGCTGCAGCGTATATCAGCGGGCCACAGCTGTAATATGAAGCCTTAACTCTTTTGTGTTTTCTAATAACAGCTCATTGTGCGAGGGATAAGGAATGCAGGTGTGATTCCTCCTCTATGTGCGATGACGGATGGGATCCCAATCTTGCGGTGAGGCTCCTCAGCCCGGCCTCTGTCTCGGGTTTTCTCTGCCAATATTTATGCCATGATGGAGCGTCTTCCAGACAGACAGAAACTCAATATATCTGATAAACACACACGCAGCCGCCGCAGGACTGTGCACGAGGCGGAGAGCATGCGCATCTGTGCTCGGGTCAATGACAACAAGAGACCGCAGGGCAGTGAGAGAGACAGACAGAGGGCAGCTGTGGGCACCTCCAGTGGCTCAGACAAAGCTGATTTAAAGGGTTTAAAAACTCAGCAAAGGCCCCTGACCAACACAAAGGCCTGGCCCTCTCCGATAACAAGCATCTTATGAAAGAAGGGACTTTAAAACTTTGTTGCATACACGTTTGACAGTTTCCATTCAGATTAATGTTGTTTGTTTGTTTGTGCATGTACTCACTCTCTGCTCTTGTGGTAGCTGCATCTCTTGAGTGGGATCTTGATGACCTGGTCCCTTACACCCACATAAAGCTCGCTGCGGCTGTGCAGGATCAGCAGGCTTCGGATCGGCTGCCTCTTCCTGGGCGGGAACAGCTCGATCTCCTCCAACAGGCAGCTCCCTGTGGACTGGTTGAGAGGCGAAAGCACTTTCCTGATAGTCCCGTAATCTGGAAAGGAAAAGGAGGCAGAGAAAGAGGAAGATTTGGTCACAAAGAGGAAGAAAGGTGATTATGTTTGCAGAGGAAAGTAGCGTCGAGAAAGGAGGAACAAAGGAGAGGCAGGGTAAGAATAGCATGGAGTTTTAGGAGGATAAAAACAACAAAAATATATGCTGGTTGAGCAAAACTGCACACAAGCCAATGTGAACTCAAAGTGAACCACACAACAATCACTTCCTAACAGAGAGGCTCTGAAATAAGACTGTCAAAAAGAGTAGTGATGGCGGGTGCGCCAAGCTTGGTTATGCCATCAACATGCAGCACTGTAGATGTGACCAGGGAATAGATATGGCACCTGAATACATAATTTCTGGCCTACTTTTCTTTAAGGGGGGTATTCCAAGGGATAAAAAACACTTTGTAGCTCTGAGAGAGCGAGAGAGAGCGGCGAGGAAATCCATGTCATTGTGAATATGTCCTGACCTTTATGTTGAGTAAGGTATCCTCCCGTGAGATGAAGTTAGGGGCAGAATTTCTTTGGGGAAAGCTAAAACAAACATCATCTATTATACATGCATTCCCCTGGGTAAGGAAAAACTAATTAGGTGCACAGTGATGCTATAGAAATAAAGGTGAAATGCTAATAGATGATTTTAAAGCAGGGAAGGTAAAAGTTAAGTTTTGCCCCGAGCAGTATGGCCAATAATGCGATTACTGTTTCAAGCAGTGTGAGGGACTACAATTGGAAATCTAGAAATTACATTACAATCCCACTAAGGCTCCATTACTTTGGCATTTTGATTTTGGCTTGTTGCCTGTCTTACACTGAGTTAATGACGGCTGATATGAGCTTAGTGTCTGAGTTCAGTGAATAGACCGGTCTGGGAGCTACTGCCTTGGCACGGGAAGTGAAGGTGGAGGGGCAGCGAGCCACCAGCCAAAGAAGCCGGGAAGCTACACTCTCACTATGACACTGGACTTCTGAGGACCAGTCAAGGACCGTGAAACCGGTAGGAACCGGTTTCACGGCCCGGCCCGGGCCCGACCAAACATAGACCAAAAAAGTAAAAAATAAGGAAAGTAAAAGATTAACCCGGGAAAACCAGTAAACATTTAGCTGCTGACAGAAAGTTATCAATCTAATCACCATAACTCCTTGGCTACTTGATTCTAGCTGATTGTGAAAGCCGACAAGCTGAGCTTCCGTACACTACCGTAATGTAGGTAATATGTACGAAACTCTGCACATCACAGCATGATTCCTTTCCCCTGCATTACTGCTGTAATGTATGTAATATATATGAAACACTTTCACAATCAGCTGGAATCACGTTGCTAGCATAAATGGCCGAGGAATTACAGTAAATTGGTTTATGCTAGTCACTCTGTATCGCTGCCGATACGCTCAGTGTTGGAGGGTTGAATAATATTTTCTAAAATAGAGAGATATGGAGATTGCCAGAGACTTCACTCAGTTTAATGACCAAAAGACGCTGTTCTTTGGCAGCAATTAAGAAGCAGTGGTGAGTTTAATGTTCATGTTACATTTTATCATATGAGACCACTTCTCCTAGCAGTGGGATTTCTGCAACACTGTAACCACAGTAAGTCAGCTGGACTCATAGTGGGAGTAGGCCACACCAAATTTAGATGTGCTCTGTGGTCCATGGGAACAGTGTGCTAACTTTGGCTGACATTAAGCTAGCTGTTGATGGCACATTATATGGTATATATGCATGGTCTAATGGATAATAGATAATATTTCTCATGCTTTTATATTACACAATAAAGGATGTGTAGGAAGCTGACTTTTATTTTTTGCAACACTGGTTATTATTACTGTATTCTGTGTTGGAATTTTGTACATTTCCATTGTGATTTTGACTTCAATTGTTCTTTTATAGACTTTATGCACTTTTAATTTTAACAATTGTTCTTTTATTGTACTACTTTATTTATTAATCTATTAAGTTGTGCCACTCTGCACTGTTTGTGCTGCTGCAACAAACACATTTCCCTCCTTGGGATCAATAAAAGCTTATCTTATCTTATAATGTCTGCTTTTCTAATGCTACCTGTGTTAAAATACTCAAGGTGTGGGAGGGTTTAAGAGTTGTTCAAAGGCACATCTAACAGAACTGGACTGAGTAGCAAAAGTAAAGTGTTAAACAATGTCTGCAAAAAGTAATTCATGAATAACTGTTTCAGTAAGTGATATGTCACGAGTGATTAATGCAGTTCTTTCCCAAGCCATGTACCTGGTTAAAGGTTTGGTGCTTTGGATAACCAAAAAGCTTTTGCACTTTAGTAAATTCTGTTTACATTAACTGTAAGAGCAAAACTACTGCTGCAGAGTAGCATTTACTAATGAAGGCTGAATAACAGTTTAGGTGACAAGCTACACGTTTGAATACAAGAACACTCGCCTTGACATCTATGGACCTCCAGCTGGAGCTATCAGGGTTTCCACAATGGCCCCAATCAGCAGGGGGCATTTAAGCGTTAATAATAGCGTGTGATTAGGTACAGTATGTGCGCTAGCCAATGGCCTTGGCAATGTTTCAGATGTTTTCATTAGCGTCTGGTTAGTGTCTGGGGAACCTGAAATCTGGGCAGCTCTGGTCCAATGCTACATTGATCACAGCACCATGCAAACAATGAGAGGGGAGTTTTTGAGGGAGATGCCAAGCAGGGAGGCAGTGAACTGGAACTCACTGTGTGTGTGTGTGTATGTGTGTGTGTGCGCTTCTATGTGCGGTATCCTAAAATAACATTGACGCTACAACAGGAAGATCATGTTGACATTTCCCACTGGGCTCATGGTACATTAGCACAGTAAAGTGGGTCACTACGATCAAATTCTGTTCAGTACACCTGTTCAGAAGCTGTATGTGTGTGTTATATATGTGTTATATCACAATACAGACAAACACTGCTGTCTACCTGATATTGTCCTCCACACCTAGCCAAATCTAACATCACATATTGCCACACCAGTATGATCAAACAGTCCACTGATAAGCAGACAGTGCCAGGCACGACAGGGCTGTATGTGTGTGTTATTAATTACCCGTTTGTCTCCTTTTGACACATGACTGCTGGTTGTTTCATGGAGTTATGATCTCTTTGTGAGGGATTGTATTGGAGAGACATGTGCCGTGCTGTCTGTGTGTGCCTACATGTGTGTATTATAGTGTGTGTAAGTTGTGTTGGTGCATATGGAGAACATATGGAGGTAGAAAGTGATCAAACTCATGTCAAAGACAAAGCTTTGATGTCTACATGATGATGATACAGATCGATTGGTTTCATTATTTTTCAAGTGGGCCCTATTTTTTCCCTTTTGCAGAGTGTAGTTCAAGGGCTTTAAACCCTTGAAGTATTTCTCAGTAATAATCAATATTCATGGTTTCATAAATAACAATCAAAGATTGCATTCAAAAAGAATTAATCACTGAAACCTCAGCAATTCTGCTGTTGCAAGGCTGTATGGGTGTGGTCTGCTCAGATCCTGATCAATGCATGGACCGTGCATCATCAGCTTTTTAGATCCCAACTTTGCCCTCTTCAAACCACAGGAAAAAATTAAAGGCAAAAATGCAAAAATATTATATGTGATTTCACAAAAAACTGACATAAAATTGTGCAGTTATGTAGTTAAAATGTGACCAAATTACATCAGAGCATCACACTAAAATGTACATGATGAAAGGTGAGACAAATGTGCAGTGCTGTTCAGAAAAAGCATCATAAGGAACCTACCGGTGGCCAAATAAATGATGTGGAGCAGCGTGTCTTTTCCCTGCACAACATCCACCGCCACATGTGTGAAGCGGACATTGTCCTCCATGAAGTAGGGCACAGGAACCACTGGCTGGACCACCTCATGCATCAGCAAAAACTTCTGGGCGTCCTGCAGGTTTCTTTGAGTCAGGTTGGCGTAGGAGCCAGAGTCGATGGTACCGCACTGTGGGGGTGGGGGAGAAAGAAAAAGGTTTGACTGACTACATTAATAAAAGCCAAGCTCTTTGGGATGGCAAGTTAATAAGCTTAAGATTTTCTCCAGAAGTACTACTACAGATGGAAAAGAGAAGGGATTGAATGATTAAATGAACACGGCTTTAAAGTCAATTTCTGCCTTGTTGTGATGGTTTGCTATCCTCACAACCTCAAGGCTTTGTAGTCAATACACCGAGGCTCATGGAGGGAAACTGAATGAATGTTTAACTGAGCAGGTAGTTATCTCTTTTATTACATTTCTTCCTCATATGCATACGAATTGCTGGTGAGATTTAATGGTACATCAATAACAGTGTGTCTTGATTGTGTCACACTTTACTTTAAAAATAATACCTTAAAAATAGGGTTTGAGGATTTATTTCTGTGCTATTCATAATATCTCAGAATACAATGCTTTCTCTAAATACAGCAATACCATTCAAACAAAGAACCCCTCCAAATATAAAGTACTGGATAACTGGCACCCAAGATTTTAGGGCTGTAGAAATCTGCAGTCACACACAGCGACTCGACTTGGATTTCATCGTCACACAATAATTTGGTTTTATCAGACATTGTTGACTCCAGGTTTGCATTTGCAGTCCCAGAAGACTCTTGTGACTGTAGCGAAGTCAGTGCCCCGACGCTAGGTTATAATGTGAAAAATCTGATATGTAAGATATTTCCCAGGGTTCATTTATTAAAAAAAAGAGTTCAATAAAGTGAAGTCTCACCAAATGGGACTTTAAAGAAAGAAATATTAAGGAGTCATAAGTTTGGGTTATATTTTTGTGCTGCTGGATGATTTGAAAGTGTATTTATGTATTGACAAAATGTGTTCATTTCTTTGGTTTAAATTGTGTTTTAACAGTATAATGTGCTTTAATAAATGATCTTTTACATTTTCAAATAGGGCTGACTATATTCTCTGGACCCATTGTAGCATAATACAACTCAAAGCATGCACAAATCTCCAGTGTAATTATGTAACTTTTCTATATGTATTATTTGAATACCTAAAAAGGGAGCTGTCACACATCCTAACACAGTGCTGTTATTCTTGGCTCAGACGATAATATTCATGGTTTTTACTGAGGAAACACAGACTCTCTTCTTTCTCCAGCGAGCTGAAAGAGACAAAGCGAGGCACGAAGCCAGTACAGTTACGGGAGAGCTCGATGAGTAAAGCTAAGCATGCGTGTCCTTTTCAGTACAAGAGGGCCCAGGATGGGGTCAGGATTGTGGATTGAGGCCCCATCCGGAAAGAATAGGCCTATGCTAAGACACAGAGCCGGGAAAAACTAAAATAGGCTATGCTCGGCAATTACGCCAACCCAAATGACTGGTGCTGTTTTGCTTTTGAACACTGTATCGTATTTGCGCCGGTCTAACTTTACACAGTCTCTTCCGACGTCGCTGGGACTGGACCTTGGTTGGCGATTAGTTCCTGCTGACTAGCTACAGCGGCAACAGCACGGACACTTTATACAGATCAATCCTTGGCCTTCCCTGAGCTGACAGATGAGAATCATGAAGGGCTTCCCCAGGATGGTGAACGGATCAGTGCCCTGGCTACATCAGGAGATTGGAAATGAAAGCCCTGAAGGACGAAGGAAATGCAACACTGTGGGCACATGTGCCACGCAGTGTTGCATCAACCGAGCATCCAGCTTATGGCGAAAAATGTGTTTTGTGTCTGTGTCGGATAGTAAGTCATATCTTAGGTTTCCTTTTGTGGCTTGTCCTTGCATTGCGTGCATGCGTGTAATTCCCAGAGTGTCTTCGTGACCATATTTCTGCCACACTGAGACAAAGTAAGGCTCTACGACATCTGTGAATGTACAGAGAGATGGATGTTGTGAGTTCCTCAGTACAGTCAAGGTGAGGGACGCAACCGTCATTTGGCTGAGAGCCCATCCAACACTCAGCTGTCCCAGTCATCGCCAGTGAACTGTGCTCCGCCGGGATGATAAGTGCCACTCAGAAATGAGGTTGTTTTACAGCATGTTTTGACAAAATGAGCTCCTGTTTAAAATGCCTTGCAGGTAGGGCGTCCTGATAGCACGTCGTTCCCAGATTATTTAAAAATTCTCTCTTCTATATCACATTTAGTCAGTTTTACGATTACACATAATATTAAGAGGAAAGCAGAGGGATGTGACACCTCTAGTCTGCTGCACTCTAAATAACCAACAAAAACTTTCCATCAGTATTTGGCTTAGAGTCCAACTTAACATATTTTCCAAACATATGGAGCTTAACAATGAATGCATTTTTACAGTAAGCAATTACAGAGTGACAGAAAACCTATACAACACAGAGACGGTATTAGCTCCTAATGCACAACGAACATGACTCATAGCCTGAATAAACCCAGCAGGATCAATCCGTGTGGTTCAAATAAATGGGGGGATTTTCTCTGCAGACAGACAGCGAATTAAGCTCTCAATCAATGACCGGCGTGTGTGTGCGATGAGTGACGAGTTCACAGTCATAATTATCCCAATTTGGCAGCAATCTATAACCCTTTATTTTTGTGGGCGTATTTTGTGTACAGTAGATATGTATACGTGAGCGGTGGCTTTTATGGCTGCAGCTTTCCTGTAGGTGTTTGTTTGTGCGGGCACATGTGTGTAGGTGAGTGTGGAGAAAGGACTGAACAAAAAAAAAAAAAAAAAAAGACAGGCTATAAATCCTGCGCTCGTAAATCTAATCCTCCAACATTGACAAATGCTTGATGAAGATGTCACTGAAACCTAGATAAAGTGTGCACCGGTCCAGCGGTGAGGAGCAGCTATTGTGCCCGAGCTTAAGTGGAGAGATGGGGATGGAGAGGAAGAACTGATCCTGGTTTATCCTTGAGGAACACAGCTGTATGAAAGCCTATGGTATATAAGAAGCCCTCCATGTTCTACCTATAGTATTGTAAACAGGATGAATCTGTGGTCAGCAGTGGCCAGATAGGGATAATCGGCTGCCTTGACGTTACGTGAATTCCCCTCAGCGAGCTGCTGACTGTAGATATGTGAATGCATGACATCAGTAAGAGACACTCTATGTCACAGTTTCAAAGGTATATGCATTTTTTTTTTTTTTTTGCAGAAACCGTCATAGCTAGCACTTTTTCTTCACTTTTTCTGCGTGAACATGTCATTACTGACAGCGTGTGTGTGCAGGTTCTCGATAGCAGGCGTCACAAATGCTCACACATCTGCTGGCTGGACAGAAACATGATCGAGGGCCCACGATGCGAAACGTGTGGAAAGGAGGCACCCGACAGTAGCCAGGCCTCAGAGGGAATTGAATTCCTCTTGGAGAGCTGCGTGGATTAGCTGCTTCACTATCTGTTAAGCCCGCAACAACTGAGAGCTACTTCTTGTGCTAATTAAACATTCCCTCTGTCATCAGTATGGAGCAGCGTTTCGAATCAGAGTAATGTGCTTTGGTTGCTCCTCCAGGTTTTAAGATGGAATATAAACATAAAGTGCCACTTGTGCAAAACAAGGGCAGTTTATTAGCGAGGACTTCAGTTCATAGAACGAGGTTATGAGTCATCTTCGAGGAATGATTGTGCCATTGTAAAATCGCTGGATTTTATAACGAGCGGTCGTAATGTGTGTGTTCATGAACAGAGAGAGGGGTGACTGAGAGAGAAAGAAAATTAAGAGTGAGGAGCTTCCTGGGAATCTATGGCCGGGCCTACCAGGGTATACACACAGTATACACACACTACACTGTATGAGCGATTTGGTGGTGTTGATGATTTAATGACCTCTGGCATCAACAAATGCCCTTAACTGAGATGTACATACAGTTTGTACATCACTGAACATTGTATTGCACGTTGGTTTAAGGATTTTAAAATGGTTAAAGGTAATGTAGAGTTTGTATTAACAGCCTAATGCAATAACTTTATTATTTTGATCCACTGATCCACAGGAAGTGAAAACAAAGGTCTGCCTCTAACACATATAGTGACTGGGTACCTTTTGCAATAAAGACCCCTGAATATTAATGATTCCCAGATGAGGATCAGTCATGTCTAGTACATACATGAGGTCACCACTGGACCTGACATGACAACTGCTGAATAGATCTGCATGGTGCTCACAGGATGAATTCAAACTACTTTACTTCCACCTCGGTTGCACATTCCCATCAGCCTCGACTAAACTTTGTGTGAGTGCATGTAAGCATGATAAGACGTTAAACTAAGAAGGTGAAAAATCTGGCTGTTGTCATCTGGAGCGTGTTGACATATGGATGTTAAACACCTCGTGGTCTCACAGAGCGGCTGCGACTAAATATAGTCCAAATCCAGTGTGTGGTGTTTCTGTGTAGTTCACAGCAGAGAGGAGTTACAGAACAAGTGGCTTCAGGATAGTTTCATTACCTGAAAGTCTGGGTTGGGGTTGGGGTAGGGCAACCAGGCCGAGCGTGAGTTCTCCTGGAACTTGAAGGGCCCATTGAAAACCTGCGATATGGCACTGAGATTGAAGGCACACACTGCAGATGCAGCAATGCTGTTTCTGAATGTCAGGGACAGAAAAAAAGAGGAAGGAGGGCCAACACAGGAGTATGGGAGGATGCAGGAGATGATGGATGGGAGGGAGAGAAACAGAGGTAAGCATTAGACGAAACAGAAAAAAAAGGACACCATAGTACAAGCAGGAAACAGTTCAGAATTTGTATATTTGTAGGTTTGACCTCTGCATGTTTGTTTTGCTCTCCACCAACAACACAAATCAAACACTAGCAAGACAGACGCAGACGTTGGTGTAAGTGATCGTCATTATTGGATTATAAATCCAGCAATAGGACACAATTAAGCTGTTCGGCTTGTCTGATTAACTGTTCAGATCTCAGGCCTGAAATACAGCTTTGACTTTTAGAGCTGTCAGTTTCAACAAGTACCGGTCTCCTCCCTCGGAAGAGAAAGTAAAGAATGAGAGTATTAACTCTCAACTCAAACTGTGAGACTTGGGCGATGTGAATTATAATCCAGTGCAGCTGTTCATTAAACTCTGTGCCTGCAGGGGAAAATGTTTCCAATACCCTTCAAAAGACTTCTTTTTCAGCAATGTGAAGGCATTGACCATAAAGAATTGATTACTCGGCTTTTAATAATGGTGTGTGTGTGCATGCGTGTGCGCTGCCAGGTTTGCTAGCATCAAAAAGTAAAAAAGAAAGATGGAGGGACTAAAATAGGAAAGGGCTGTGATGTTGTGAAAATAATAGTTTGCATTACACCTCGAATAAGTGTGATACCATGTACTCTTTTAATAGAGAGTGGTGACAAGCTTCTTCCATGGGAGGAAGATGTGAGATAGCTGCTCGAAAAAAGCAACCTTATTTGTACATGCCTGGTATATACAGGAAAGAAAAAAATATAGACATATATCACTCAATATTATATAAACACTACATGAAACAAAAATGTAAAAAATAAACAAAACATATGATGATCTGTGTTGATATTTTGGTCATTCAGAGCCATGGAACTGCAGAAAATTACCGTATTTTCCAGACTATAAGCCACTACTTTTTTCTGACGCTTTGAACTTAAACACCGGTGTTTCTCATGTATCGGCAGCACGAAGCTCTTTGCCTTTTTACAAGCTAACAAGCTCCGTGCCGCCGATACATTTAGCCTCGTCACATCAGACCCGGTCAGAGTGGACCACATGAAACTGTTCGAATAAATTCAATAGCGGCTTATAGACAGGCGCGCTCAATAGTCCGGAAAATACGGTACATTAAAACACTACAAATAATTATGTTTCAAATGTTCCATTAAAAAC
>OOFC01049404.1:2807-28389 GCA_900323345.1 Pseudochromis fuscus | reverse complement strand
AATTGACGTCTATGCGCTGTGCGGCATAAAAAAAAATCCTTGGTGTTAAACTCTTAAGTGTTGTAGTGAACCTTAACGCACAACACAACAATTTCAGCATTATTCTTGATTTTGTATTTCAACTTTATTCTCGACATTGAATTTCGACTTTATTCTCGACATTGAATTTCGACTTTTTTCTCGACATTGAATTTCGACTTTATTCTCAACATTGAATTTCGACTTTATTCTCGACATTGAATTTCGACTTTTTTCTCAACATTGAATTTCGACTTTATTCTCGACATTATATTTCGACTTTTTTCTCAACTTTATTCTCGACATTATATTTCGACTTTATTCTCGACATTATATTTCGACTTTTTTCTCGACATTGAATTTCGACTTTATATTTCGACTTTATTCTTGACATTATATTTCGACTTTTTTCTCGACTTTATTCTCGACATTGAATTTCGACTTTATTCTCGACATTACATTTCAACTTTATTCTCGACATTGAATTTCGACTTAATTCTCGACATTTCAAGTGCATGATGAAAAAAAACCCTACTTTCTCAAATTTTTTTTTCTCTGCGTGGCCCTAATATTCTTCCGTAGATTCATCCACGCAGCATATGTTGTTATTTTTTGGAAATAACTAAATAAGGGCTGAGCAGCTGATTGAATTTACAGGTTCAGGTGCCGCCACCCGGGCTCCACCTGTGAGATCTCACAGACAGGAAGAGTAACATACGGTGGACGTTGAGGGCGACAGTGGCTCGTTTGCCCATCGGCACCGCTGGATTGCTGGCCACACAGGTGAAATTGCTGCCGCTGTCAGTGTCCACCGGCGTGATGGGCAGGTAGCTCCTGGTCGTCACTCTCTTCCTGTCTGGCAGCACTTCCTATTCGACAAGAAAGAAAAAAGCCACGGACAAGAGAGGTGTTACAAGGAGAGAGGATGGGAAGTGCAGAATTTAGGGTGAGGAAGATCAAAGACGAAGAGGAGGAGGAGCACAATGGAGAGGAAGGGAAACAGGAAAATGTCATGGGAGATACAAGGAGGGTTATAAATACATAAAATATAAATAGCAACACTGAAATGGGATAAATATATAAAGTTTCTGAGCTTGTGAGGGAAGAAAAAGAAAGAAAATAACTGATAGATGAATCAATAATGGGAATAATCCTTCCCATAAATCTCCTCCTGCTCGATTCGAACATAAAAATCCAGATTCCTCGAGTTGAGGAGGTGGGGTGGTTTTTGAAACATGGCTCCAAAATCTGTCAAGGAAAGCGTGCACGGCTTTCCACTGTAGTATAAATGCGTGGTCAGTAACGCGGTAATATAAGAGCAGCATGTAATATGTATGAGCATGTGTGGGGGGCATGAAACCGGCGGTGAGAGATGTAAAAACATCTGTGTTTGAGTGTGTGAGTCAGTGTTTGCTGCTGCTTGTGTGTGCATATGAAAGCATGAGTGTGCACATGTGTGTGTGTGTGTGTGTGCTCGCAGGCATAATTTCATGTGTGTAGGAGAAGTGTACAGGATCGTGAGGAGTCGGCATGTAGGAGAAAAGAGTGCAAAAATATAACACTGGGATTGTGTGCGAGGTGTCACCAAGTACAGCTCCTGCATACATGTGTGGATGTGTGTGTGTGTGTGTGTGTGTGAGGGTTAATTAAACATGTCTTGGATTCTTTGTGTTTCTCCAGTTGTGTCACGACCGGAGTGCAACAGTCTGGAGTCTGTATCCATGTAGCAAGGCTGACAACAGCAGTATGAAGCTTATTGAGGAACCAGTATAATTATATTTCTTCTCATTCCTATTCTCAGCTATTCAAAAAGTGTCTTTGTGCAGGTGTTACATTTTCTGAATACAAAATTTATGAGGTACCACGGCGCGAGTACGTCTATTTAACTACTAATTTTAATTAGCTCTCTACAGTGCATCATCTGAATTGTTAAAAGAGTTTGTAAAAATAGAGTCGGTGACATTTTTCTGATTGAGTACGGATGAATGAACGAACACGCCGAGGAAAAAAAGGCGGGGTTGTTTTTACACAGAACTGGGTGATAGGGCTGCAACGATTATTCGACATAATCGATTACGTCGATTATAAAAATTCATCGACGCGGAAATTCAAGAGTCGATGGGTCGTATTATTGTTATTGTTGTAGGTAAAATCAAATACCAGCCGGGAAAAAGTCTGTACTTGCAGTTTCCTACAGGAACTGGTGGGGGCAGTATCGCTCCCACTGTTTATGGTATTGACAGAAACAAACAGGAAGAAGAAGAAGTGGAAGCATGACAGCGACAGGCGGCAGAACCAACCAATAAAGAGGGAAGATGCAAAACAGCACGGCTTTTTGATTTTTTACGTTTTTTTAAAGAAGGCTAAATATCACGTTGACCCTCTGCATGGGAAATGTGAGTGCACAAAAACCAAGACAGACAGTCGAAGCACTTCCTGTTTAAAATACCACATTAACCGGAAGCATATGTTAGTCGGGGATTCTGCTAGCACTTAAGCTAACCCGTCGCCCAGCTTGCGACAAACCACCCTGGTGCAAATTTTTATTGTTTGACAGCGCTATTTATTACTGCACCTTAACAAGCATTTCTTATCCAATTATTCTATTTGTCGATGGAAAAATCAATAGATTATTCGATTACTAAAATAATCGTTAGCCGCAGCCCTACTGGGTGAATATTGGACTAGCTACACTCTCAGTTCATTTATCTCAGGAATAAGGACGTAAAAGTAGCAAAAATGTCGCATAAAAACAACAAAATCCAACATTTTTTAGGTGGTGACAGTGTACAGCAGCCTTTCTTCAATGCATTTGTTCATACTCGAGAAAGCATGCGACACGCTGTGTTAACACCGCTGACTGTGACAACACCCTACAGCTGAGCAAGGCCGGGAAATTGAGGGCTGCCAAGTTTTGTCGACTTTCAGGTTGACATGGGTCGTGTTGGTCAGTCACAGCAGTTCTGGTCTGTAGTTTGTTCATCCGTCTTATTTTAACAACAAAGTAGGAGCACTCACTACTAAAAATGATGCATTTCAGTGATGTTTGTGCACCAATTGCTTCAGGTCTCCTCTCAGGTTTCAAACCACAACGAATCTTCATTTTGTGAGAGTACAAAACATTTCTTATTAAATACGGGCTCCATCTGCTGAGATGTTTACATTTCGTCAACCAAGAACGTCTTGTGCCGACTTTGTCTCGCATACTGTGCTGCACACTATCTCCATAATGCAGGACTTGAGGGGTTGTTGTGTGGCCTGAGGTGTACATACTGCACTTCCCCTTTGCAACACGCCCATGGCAAAAAGCACAACAAACAAACAAACAGTGTGAGATTAGATCGTATTCAGAAGCAGATTAGAAGTGTTTGAGTCTCTCTTTTAAAGTAGACATGTGAGATTTTGCAGATCTTATTTCAAAGTAATAAACTCATCACACTTTTATGCGTCTCTTATGATGCATGACTGTTTCCCCTCGTGTGAGTGTGGTTGTTATATTCTGCATGTGTGTGTGTGTGTGTGTGTGTGTGAGTCACCGTGGACTGGTAGGCTCCCTCCACAGCGACTCCATCCTTGGTCCACTGGATGTGTGCTGCAGGCTTGGCCCCGCGGGTCACACAGGTCAGGTTGTACGGAGTCCCGGCCATCAGCAGGAGCTCCGGGGTTCCCTCAACCACCGGGTCCTCAGGGGGGACTGGAGGACGGACACAAATATTCATGCAAGTGTGCACTCATGCAGTAAAAATCTAGTTATATCTGTACATACAGCACACAAAGTACAGTCGAGCTTTCCTCAGGAAGCTGTTTCTTTGTTCCTTAAAAGTTCACATTTTGGCGCAAAAGCTGTGATTTTTTACCAAACAACAAACTGTGAGAACTTTACTTTCCAGCGTTTCCTAAGGAAGATATAACTTCTTGACTTTTAACCTTTTTGCTGCTGGAAGACTTTCTAAATTTTTCTCTAACATCTTGTTTCTGTTGCATATTTCATTCTTCTAAACCATCAGAATTGCACATTCAAGAAAAAAACAATCAATAACATTTGGTTTTGAACACTTTCTGTAACTTGTTGGGTTATTTTAAAGGTTACTACAGCTCAGCAGGACTGAAAACAAACAACGACGCCTTCCTCAGGGGTCAGTGTAACACCACCATCTATGTTTACAGGGGATTTTTCAAACTTTCTTCATGACTGTTTCACCCAAATCTGCGAGCTAAGACCAAGCTACTTTGTTTCTAACCTTCAAGTTCACATGTTGCTGCTAACGTTTTTGAGTTGTGATTTTTTTTGTCCATCGACAATGTTTTTTTTGCTTTCTGGGAAAACACAATTTAGACAGAAACGTTAACGAAAGATAAAATGGAAGGTAAATACATGCATAAGTTGATATCTTGATGAGCCCATAAGAAATATTTCAGGCATATTGGATCCTTAGGGAAAATGTTGTGAGTGTTTTTGTACCCTAATGCTGCTACTCGGCAGCCATGGTGATGACATCACATGGGCTCATTGTTGGATCTCCACCGGTGCTGCTCTTCAGTACAGAAAGGGTAAAGCAGTAAGATACAGGAAGTGACTGACGAATCCCGGTACTTCTCCGGTCTAACTCAACATGTTGAGCCCATGTGATGTCAGAGCATTTCAACCAATCAAAAAATCCCTTTTCCCCCTCAATTTTAAATGGCAGCCTCCATGAAATCGTCAGTGATTAGAGAACTCTGACTTTCGGAGATGGACATCTTATGAGCGGCTCAGGTGGGAGAGTGGGTCGCCTGTGAATCATAAGGTTGTGGGTTTGATCCCCGCCTCCTGCTGTCCACATGTCAGGACACTGAACTAAGTCGCTGAACCTAAGTTGCTCCCAATGGTGGCTAGCGCCTTGCATGGCAGCTCTGTAGCCATTGGTGTGTGAATGGGTGAATGAGTTGCCTTGTAAAGCTTTGGGACCTAGCTAAGGTCATGAAAGTACTATATAAATGTACTCCATTTAACATGAGCGCTTTGCTTTCAAACACTCCCATGAATCGCTTATGTCACAATCTCTCCTCCAAACTGTATTTTGACCATAAGTCTTCTTTTCCCTTAAAGAAACCAGAATGTGAAACTCAGACTCAGTATCATCTTGGCTTTCTTTGATTTGACACCCCTCCGGCATCTTTACATTTCCAAGTCTTTTTCTTAAACTTCGCCGGGTGAAAGAAGATCAGAAAAACATTTCTGCAGCTGCAGTTCACTTACTGAGCACATTGAGCTTGGCCCTCCTGGAGCGCAGGGCGGCCTCCGTGGCCTGACACTCATACAGGGAGTCATCAGAGAGCTCGGCGTTTGAGATCTCCAAATTGTACTGGCCGATGTCCAGAGCCCGCTGCACACGATACCTGGGCCAGGCTGCAGGAGACACACACCAGGATTACATTAAACACTGCTCTGAGTCCAACTGTAAGTCACACCTCACCGACCACGCAACATTACCTGGAAAGCACGACGTACTGCTCTGAGATGACTCTTGAGGAAAAGGAAGCAGCACATTAAACGGTGCTATTACTGTCATGAGTCATCATAATGGCACCGCATTCACAAAAAAATCTGCTGGATATTATCTTCAAATCTATCATCATAGTCATTTTCCAAAAATAAAAATGCCTAAAATAGTTTAGGCAGATATAGTAATTGAAGTTAAAGTGGAAGTTTATCTAAATTAATAATCCGCCTCATGAACAAGGGTTTACACCGATCATTTCCTCGATAAAAAAAAAAAAACAGCAGCCCTATGGAAACAGCTCACGGTGCGTTACGTGGATTATTCAGAGTAACAGTGTCACTTATTTCCTGGAAAGAGATGGTGCTGTTGAATTTTTCAGGTGTTGTTTTTCACTGCAGTGAGGAGCACAAACAAAATCTCATTCACCTCTGTTTTATTTGAGGTTGCAGCAGAAAGCTCGGAGATTGATATCTCCAAAGCGCTGCAAATAAAATGAAACTATTTGGATGCATACGTACCGCAAAAGATAAGTGAGGCAATGCTTTTTTTTTTTTTTTTTTTTTAAAGTGATATTTCAACAAAGTAAGCAATGCATGTATAGTGTAATTTTTCAAGATGCATGTCGGGCCATTTTTCAGTCGAGGAAAAAAAAAGTGTAAAACAGTAAGAGAAGAGTTACACGTGTGGGCTTCATCTTCACCGTCGATGACTTTATTTCTGCACAGCTGACGACTGACACCTGATTTGTTTACAACACAACATAAAAAGCCCTTATGAAATAGATAAATACTGAATCATATTTGTATGACATCAATCAGAGATGCAGCAAGTAGGATGTGTATTTATGCGAAAATGTCAGCTTTTTATCACGCCACACAGATAACATTTAGCATTTATTACACGTGTTTTGAAGACCTTTTCGGATTAACCACAGCATCTGTCAATCGGGAAGGTCTGCACAAAACAGCCCACAGAGGATGGTAATGAATGCAGGGAACACACGGCGAGCACTAAAGTAGCACAGTTAGAGATAAACAGTTGAAAGGGATTTGATCAAACATTCGCCATATATACAATAACGCCACATCAACTCGTGTGTGATGCACCAACTGCAGGACTACAGGCAGCGCTTTTCCAATTACACCCCCCCCACCACCACCACTACTTTCCTCTGTGTTTGAACCCTCGCCTCTCAGACAAAGACATAATTGAGCGTGACGTCCCACTAGGGGGCACTCATTGATCCTCCGTGCCCAATCCTAACATGACATCATGGATTCAGATGGCAAAGGCAGGCGAGCAGGCAGCCAGTTGGGGTGCGGGGAGGAAGACGGAGGGTGGAGTGGGGTAGGGGGGGACAAAAGTATTAGTGGAGATTACATCATCCACTCCAGCACCTCGCAGCATAGCAACCACAGAGGTGAAAGCACCCCGGGGAGAAGGAGAAGAAGGAGGAGGAGGAGGAGGAGGAGGATGTTGAGGATGAACAATAAACTGCCACTACTGATGCCTGCAGGTAGTAAGTAGATGTGTGTTTTAGGTATTTATACCGAAATATGTGCAACACACATGCACACCATATACTGCAAATGTATTAATTTACCCGCACAACCATTTTTTGTTCTGTGAATGGTCTCCTGCATGTGTGTGGGTGAGCAAACTGCAGGTACGAATTTACTGCACAATCTGCACGCCCACACTGTCATCAACAGCTGTATATAATCATACAGGGCACATCATAACAAGCTCTTTATACGTCCTGCGTCGCGCACCTGCAGCCGCTCATCGGATCGCAACACATTGTTCGTCAAATGTTAACAACTTTACAGATTTCACCAGATGACTTCATGTGCGCCGTGAAAATAAGAAAAGATTGAGTGACGACGTGTCAGGGATGACGGGAAGAGTGACAGCGCGGACAACTATGAATACAAAATGGACAGAAGGTGATGATAGATGGTCGGAAAGCAGAGGGGAAAAAAAAAACAGAGACAAAGAGGACAACATGTTTATCAAATGTGTTTGTCAGAGGGACCATGCTCGCAAAGGGGCTACAAGGACAAAGAGAGCATTACCGACAGAGAGCGGGAGCATGAGGAGGAAGGGATGGGAGGAAGAGGAGAGGGGAAGAAATAAAAGGCAATAGAGGGGATCTGAGGAGCAGGCGAGGTGGTGATGATGATGGAGCGGCAGTCTTAAAAAGACGAAGGAACAGGAAATAAAGGAAGGGTGAGGGACAAAGAGGGGGAGGAGGTGGAGGGAGAGACGCCCTGACCTTTACTGAACCTGTGAATTAAATTGAGTCGAACACAAGATTCACATCACATGTCAGATTATCACTTGTGCGACTGTGTGTGTGTGTGGGCGGTGGGTTGACTTGGATGTGTGTGTGTGTGTGTGTGTGTGGGTGGATGGGTATGTGATGTTTTTGTGTGCTATACAGCATGTGTCGTTCTTTGTGGATGAATTTACAGTGTTATGAGAAATGTGACGAGTGGTTCGGAGCTGAAAGTATGTAAGTGCTAATGTAACAATTGTAAGTGCTAATGCAAAAGGTTTTTTTTTTTTCGCCCGCTCTTACATTTTGTCGAATTTGCCCATGGAAAATAATTACAGGTCAGATTTTCATGTGTATAAAAATATTTTTTTTTTCTTATTTTTAACCTTCTGTCAACAGTGGTTTGAAAATAGATTTTCATGGAGGTTATAAAAGCTTTGTATAATTAGTTTTTCCTTCCCTCCATCCATCCTGTTGCTATGGCCTATCCAGAGTAAGGTCGTGGTGGCAGCAGGCCAGGAAAGTTTTTTTCAGGCGCCTCGTTTCCTCAGCAACATCTTCCAGCTCCTCTCGGGGGATCGGGATGAGTTCCCAGGCCCAGGTGGGATGTATAATCTCTGTGTCCCAGGTCTACCTTAGGGTACAAAACCTGCCAAGAAAACATCCGATGTACGTTGCCCAAGAGCAGGTACCCGAATCACCTCAACCGGCTCCTTTCAACTGAAAAGGCCAGCAGCTCTGCTCTGAGCCCCCTTTGTATATTTGAGCTGCTTCAGTTTGGCTGCCTTGGCTTTCTGTCACTAAACAAATCTTATCACCATTAAAGCCAAATGCTGCTGCTCAGCTCCCTCTTTTCCACAAACGGTCTGGTGCAAATCCACAATACTGATGTGAAGATACTTGACTTGGGGCAATGCCTCACTCCCAGGTACTGGAGGTACGGACTTTCACCCCAAATGCTCCAGACCTGACTGAAAAGAAACCCTAGTGCCTGCTGAAGCTCACGATCCAAAGAAGAAAACAGAAGTACATCATCTGCATAGAGAGGAGACACAATTCTGAGGTCGATAAACCCAAAGACATTTAGCCAGTACAGGATCTCAGGAGGTGCTCAGGGAGAGGTGGGATACACCCTGGACTGACTGCCAGTCTATTGTAGGGCTACCACCCAACAGCAAATAGACTCACAGCTATGGCTAATTTAGAATAACCAATGCTTGGGGATGACCCTAAAGGAGACCAGCAGTAACATATTTAACATTTTCTGCTGTAAATACACATGAAACACATCTAAACTGGATGAGAAAACTGGATGTGTAACTTTGCGAGGGCCAAGAGGTGGTCCAATGATGATGATCTGCATCACTCCTTAGCCCAAAGTTCAACAATCAGTCAACGCCTCCTTTCTGACATCAGCTTTGACACCAGTGTGGCACCTCTATAATTACAGCACATCCTCTGGTTCCCTCTTTTTTTTTTTTTTTAAGTCAGAGTACCTGGAGAAACCATCACCTTTCTCTGCCATTCTCCAGGCACCGTGTCCAACCTCTATACGACACAAAAAAGGCATAGAAAAGTCTCGACAGCTCATCAATGTCAAGCCTCTACAGCACGTCAAGAAGAATCTTATTCATACACGGCACCTTATTGCTGAAGAGCTATTTAACTACCTCTATAACTGCCTCCATCACAGAGGATGTGGTGGTGGGATTTCAAGAGTTCCTCAAAGTACTCTCTCCACGGCCATATGACATCCTGAGTTTGAATCAGCAGCTCTCCTTCAGGTTTGTCTTTCCTGTCGGTCTGAAGGTTTCCCTGAACTTCCTCAGAGCTTAACTAGTAACTAGCTGTAACTACTACAGGCTGCCTAGTGTTAGCATTTTAGCATTTAGCACAACATTTATCAACACATAATCCAAGAAACAAGTACCGTATTTTCCGGACTATTGAGCGCACCTGTCTATAAGCCGCTATTGAATTTATTCAAACAGTTTCATGTGGTCCACTCTGACCGGGTCTGAGGTGACGAGGCTAAATGTATCGGCGGTGTGGAGCTTGCTAGCTTGTAAAAAGCCAACAAGCTTCGTGCCGCCGATACATGAGCCACACCGGTGTTTAAGCTGCAGGGTTCAAAGTGTCGGAAAAAAGTAGCGGCTTATAGTCCAGAAAATACGGTAGTCTGATTGAAAGGTGTAATTACTGCAGAATAGAGAATACAGCATCAAAGATACTGAAGGATAAAAAAAAAGACAATTTAAAGAATAAAAGTCATTTTTGAACAGGAATACTATACACACAGTACACACACTATACTACAAATAAAATAGCAAACACTTTCTTTCCACTTCTGTCTTTTGACACAAACTGGGAACGCACATTTGAAAATGGCGACAAATGGCAGAACTGACCACGGAGAATCGTTATCACAACAAACAGCGATGCGACTGACTAATCTTAGAAATAAATATAAATAAATACTAAATATACTTTCCACTAAATCATCGTTTAGTGGAGTTTCTCAATTCTGTTTCAGAGGCTTTTCCGCCTTTTAACAGATAAAAGTCAGAAAGATAATTTTAATTCCTGAA
Organism: Pseudochromis fuscus; assembly: GCA_900323345.1. Taxonomy (NCBI): domain Eukaryota; kingdom Metazoa; phylum Chordata; class Actinopteri; family Pseudochromidae; genus Pseudochromis; species Pseudochromis fuscus. The sequence continues at coordinate 18,022 of OOFC01049404.1, read as the reverse complement.
ATGTTTTGCCAAAATTTATCTTGGGCGCACACACACACACACTGATCTATCAGCAGCTGCAGTTATAAAATGTCAGTGTCAGCACTAAGAGAGCCACAGCGGTCAAAAGCTTGTTTGCATATTTTGGAAAAATGGGGTTGAGGTCAGTGAGAAAGACTTTTTTGTTTAGTTTTTTTCTTCCTTATTCTTTCATTTTGCATTTCTGAGTTTCCTCTGATCATTCGAAGCATGCAGGGAAAAGAAAAGAGAAAAAAAAACCCTCTGTTGAAGCTCTGACCCTTTGACTCTCCTACTTTTGGTTGCATGTGATGTTTCCCCGTCTCTGAAATGAAGCGTACTCTACTGTTGCACTCGCAGTAAGTCATTCTGGATGTGCGTGTCGGCTTAAAATGTAAATGCGAATGTGCGTCTGCTTTTGTCAGCAGTGTGAGGGATTTTCTCTAATTCAGCATGATATACAGGACTCATTTTTGCCCAGATTGTCACTCACACGCCTCTTGGCTCTTAACTCCCTCTCGCATGGTACAGTGTTCATTCCCTTAATGTTAAAAAAACCCCTTCACTTTTCAGCCATAATAGCTTTTGTCAGGGTTCTTACAGTCAAAACTGAACCGAAACCGTAGCTGAGTTATTCCCCTTCTTCACTTCACTTTGATCCCTGCAGCTCGGTGAAGCTGCATGTTTTTTTTTTCCTCCGCTCCCCCCCCACTCCCCCACTTGAGGATGTATCTCCCCCTCCTTTACCTCGAAGACCCTCTCCGATGCCGAGGGCCAAGCCGTCCTTGGTCCACTGGACGATGCCGCTGTAGTTGAAGACGACGCAGGACAGCGTCACCCGTTCTCCCAGTACCACCGACTGGTCCGCGGGCTCCTGGGAGAAACGAACACACCACACTGCAAGGAAAAAAAAAACAGGACAGAGAATCAATTTTAAGTTCCTTTCATTGCGACCTGGCCATGAGCTGCCATCTTTTATTGCACTGTATCGAGCTACAGAGTCCCTCTCTGCTCCTATTGACTCATGCTTGTCCATATGGTGGCTGTCGGGGTCATTTGTTGTGTGCTTTTATTGAGTGTGTGGTGTTTTTATTAGGAGTGTGTTTTAATATGAAGTTCCTCTGAGGTTGTGCAGGGAATCGCTTGTATTTATGCACATATACATTGTCTGAGTGCGAGGACGCAGGAGGATTCATATATATAAACCAACTGTAATCATTTCTTTTTGAAGTGGGACCCAGAGCACAGTTGCTTGAATTTGAATTTTCATCATTTCTCTGTCTTCTGCTTCTGTTTTGTCTCCCTCTTGCCCTCTTTTCAAGGTTTTCCCTGGACTTGACTGAGGCTTATGTGTGTCTCTACGTGGGTATGTGTGAGTGAAAGCGTGCATGTGTGTGTGTGTGTGTGTGTGTGGACGTGTAAAGCTTGTGTAGCCAGAACATCATTGCCAAGCTGCGATACAGCCTGCTCTTTTTCATCACACAGTACAAAGGATTTTGCTTACACACACACATTTCCTGCAGCAAAATAAGCCTTTTGGCTATTGCAGCGCCACTAAAATACACAGATATAAAAACTACAAGTGTAGCGCAGGCATACATTAACTCTCTCGCATAAAGAGAAAGTGTCAGGTGAGGAGGCGAGGCGCTAACCCGCCGCTGTTTTCAGCCGTTTGCATCATCAGGTAAAATTGTTTCATATTCCGGAGAAAGTCTTGCAAGAAGGAACGTTAATTAAGGGGGAGAGAGACTGTGCTGCCTTAGATGACACATGCACACGTACGTGCACTGGATCTTACACTGACAGAAGCTCCTGCACACACACACACACACACACACTGAATCACACCCAATTTATGCACTCGTACACACACACACACACCTCACTGAGTCAGTCACGCACACACTGAATCACACAGCTTAAAATGCAGGCGCACATATACACTCCTCCCTGCGTGCACATGCACACACACACACAAAAATCACTTCCACAGAGTTGGTGTTTGTCTTCCCGTGGGCTATTCTGTTCTTGGATCATGGTTAAAACAATCCTATTAGCTAATTAAGGCAAAACTGGTTAATAAAGCAGGCCGTGGCTCTGAGGGACACGTCTCAGCGGGATTCAACCACAAAGGTGCAAACAACAGGGAGATTTACTGATTTGTCAGGAGGATTACATGACTTGTCATGTTATTTGTGTGGAAGGCTCCTTTACTGAAGGCAGAAATCTTCAGACTTCACAAGAAGGGCTTTGATGTTTCATCAACTTTCCTTTTGAATTCTGACTCAAGAAGACAACTGTGGTGACTGGGAGCTGAAAGCTGCGTTATTCATTTGAAGTTTAAGGGGAAATCTGCCTTAAAACACTTCACTATTGTTAAAGTGGCTGCTGCGTGGTTGTGTGCATTTTTTTTTTTTAACTTCAGTCCAAACTTAAGCTGATGATGTAATGTTGGGATATTTTCCTCCAACATGGATTTAATGAAGTTTTTTTTTCCCCAGCTGGCTCAAATGTTGAGTTGATCTTTCAGGCTTTGTGTTTGCTGAGATTTTGCAGCTGTGGCTCCAGGTTTTGGAAAAAGCATCTCTTGGTGGTCGGGTCAGTAAACTTTGCTCCGCATGTTCCTGTTTGTCCAGACTCTTCTAGAATTAGACATTTAATCATATACATCACCCTTTGTTTGTTTATTTTCATTATTTATTTTCATTTTTCTGTAAATCAATTTTTAACCCTTTAATTCAGTGTCATCAGCGACAGGTCTACACATGCCTCTTTGGATTACCGTAACTATGTGACCGTTTGCTCAATCAGAAAACTGCCAAAGGTTCCCGAGAACTGAGATGTTGCACTTTAATGAAATTACCGTAATAACACCATATTCACTGTAGTGTCTCTCTCAGAAGCAAATTAGCTGATTAACTATATACTACATGTTGTAAGAGTGTAATAACAGTGACGATGAAGCAAGAATAGCAGAAAAACACAAAAACGGATTTTGATTTTAGAGTTTTCGTGAACAAAAACTGCAATTTCACATAAATGTTAGATTTTGATTATTAAATTTGAAATCAAAATAAGCATAAAAAGTCCAGCTGAAAATTTGCAGGTTCAGGTCGGATTTAAAAATGACTAAAGATGAGATTTTATGCCCTTATTTTGAAGGAAACTCACCAAAGTGACCAACTTACATCCCTTCACTGTTTCAAATGAAGGCAAAATGGCTGATAAAATACAGGTCACATAAAAGAAAACCTTCTTCAGGCACAGTGAGGACCTTTATTTAGTCGGACACGTTAGTTAAAATTCAGACTGCCTCTGACCTTCAAGTTGAGCCCCTAAAATATTCTTCCAACAGTCAAATATGCAGTAGTCTCCCAGGGAGGACGCAGTGATACACATTAGACCCAAATACACCGCGCTCACAAGTCGCGTTACATTTTCACAACTCTTACATCTGGTACAACTCTTTGTCATTAACACTCTCTTCACCCACGGTTCAACACAAGTTCACACATCTTCTGAGGATGTCACAGGGGAAAATAAAACAATGTGGGGAAAAAAAATCACTCCAGTGTGCCATAATGACTGCATGAATCATCCAGCACCACAGCAGTATGTATAGGATGATGTTAAAAATACCATCAGTGCAACCTTCACCTACAGAGTTTTATTAATATATTCTGCGATGAATGACAAATTATTTCTATTTCTTCAATCTTCACCATGAGACAAAACAACTGAAAGTGGAAGCTGCCACTGTTTCCTATAGAGAGGAGGAAGAAGGAGCTGCTGGGATGTGATATCCTGCTGACATGAGTGATTTACATGTGGGTCATGTTATGCATGATTTATGCAAAATTAACAGCTATTACGAGCACGGGCCGTGTTCTTGGTGTAGAACTCGGTACAGAACAACGCAGGTTCTCCCGGGACCGACTGTGGTGTGTTTACTGCGAGAGGGAAACTGTGACAGAAAGACAAAAAGGAGGAGACAGAGAACATTTCTGTTTGTGTGTCGGGATATTTGAGTGTGTGTGTTTATGAGTGTGTGGGTATATATATTTGTGTGCATATTAGTGAGTGTGTGTGTGTGTGTGGCCTGTCAGCCTGCAGCAGGGACTCAGATCGCAGAGGAGAGAACCGCACTGACAGAGAACAGAGATGTAATTAACCCTACGGGATACCCACCCTCCTCCTCCTCACTCCTCCTCCTCCTCCCAACACACACACACACACACACACACACACACACACACCTACCTCTATCTCTCCCTCTCCTCCAGTTTCCAATTCCCCGTCTATCTCCTCTCCCATGTGTTCACTTTCTTCTCTCCACCTTGTCTCTGTATTTTCCTCCCTCCACCTTCCTGCTATTTTCTCATATCTATTTCTTTCCATTACTTTCTCTCTTTCCAGGATTATCCACCTCGTCGTCTCTCCTTTTTCTTTTTGTCTTTTAGCAACGTCTTCCTCCTTCCTCCTCTTCCTCTCCCACGTCGCTCTCATTATTTCTCCACATAGCTGCGAACATTTGGATAATTCTCACTTTTCTCGTCTAACTTCCTCCTTTCTTTCTTTCCTTCCTTCATCTTTACATCTCTGCATCATTACCCTGTGGGATGCTGTGAGGTATGTCTCCTCTTCCTCCCCCTCTCTCTCTCATTGCATAATGACCCAGTGGTACAATTGGCACAGCTTCTCAATAAAAGCCACGGTGCTCAAACACATTATCCTTAATACCTTTAATATCTTTTATTCATTTCGGTCCCTTTTTTCCCTCCATCACGCTGTTAAACGTCAATACAAGTACTATCTAACTAGTCCTATCAATTTATACTTAGGTTTTTAGGTATGAAGCATAAATATTTCACTGTTTTATAAAAAAGAAATTCTACATATTGCATTATACATGCGGTGAAGTATTAAGATTCAGCGACTGTCTGGGAAGAGACAGCAGAGCTGCTGTAGAGTCTCGCACAAAATTGTAGATTTGGATCCATCAGGGAAGCTAAACAGCGAACATGATTGTGATTGACAAGTCCTGCTGTCAAAAAACTGACTTTAAACCCAGGACATGGACTCGCTTGTACAGTCCTGCAGGTGAGTAACTGAATAGGAAGTTTTACACAACAGCCACAAGCAGCTTGTTGTGTATTGTCGTCATTAAAAGCTAATAGTGTGGCCTGGACTCACACAAATAACAAAAGATGTTTCTGGCAGTGTCAGTGAACAATGTTGCAACAAAGATCTGTGACTGATTTCAGATCAGGCCCTTTGTTGTCAAAAATAGTTAGGGTTAGACAAAGGTTGTTGTTTCTCGAACCTTGAGAAGGTTGGAGAGTGATTAATAGTTAACACAGTTTACACTGTTTTCACAAACAAATAATGATTTTCTTGGTAAAAAGAACTTTGAAGAAGAGGCAGTAAACAACTAAAAAGCACTGGGAGCACAAACCACCACCGGGGATTATTCTGACTACATGTGACTGGTTTTGATCTGTTGTGTCTACAAAACAAATCTGATCTAAACCGAATCGTCTGTGATCCTACATGTGTGTAGATGTTCAACACAATCTATTAAGATGTGACAAAGTTGGGAAGTTTTAAAGCATTTGCCCAAAAGGATCAGTTTTAATTTGGACAGAAAATATTGATTTAGTCTTTTGAATAACACAGCATTTAGTTTCAGTCATATTTTAATCATCTGAAACCTATCAGTCTAGTTTTAGTCGACTAAATATCAGCAGGTTTTAGTCGACTAAATCCACGATGGATTTAGTCGACTAAATGTTTCTCCAGAATTCCCAGTCGTTGTAAATATATATCCACTGATTGGATGTCTTCTCCATTCGTCCCACCCTCACATTTTTGTCTCATTTTTATTCATTGACTAAATGAATCGTCAGTTATATTTTACCAGGGTCTTTGTCATCATGTCCAACTTTTTATTTAGTTTTCATCCGTGAAAAAGGTTTGTTGACAAATATTTTTCATCATAGTCTTCGTCAACAAAATTAACACTAGCTGCATTTCCATTACAGTTTTTCGCAAAAAAAAAAAAAGCGATATTTCCAAAACTTTTAAAAAGTTCAATTTCGCATTTAACGTGTTTCCATTCAAGGTTGTTTTGGGCTTCGTAACTCTCATTAAATCTCATCCCGTGAGAGTCCGCTGCAGGAAGACGGACGCCCAAAACATGTTGCGTGTTGGCACCGTTATGATTGTATTCATGACGGTTGCCTTGACGATATATATATATAATTTAATATATAATATAATGCAAAGAAAACTTTCGGTCTCCTCCTCTGTCCACACACACTGGGTCGTGTTTTGTCGGAGTGAACTGGTCATGTGATCAGGGATGTCACATCCTGTCACATGAAATTGCGGAAAAAGTGCATCTGAAAAACCTCCTGAAAGCGTAACAATCTTTGCAGATATTTGAGGGTTTTTCGAAATTCAGGTGTTTTTTATAGCACTATTTAGATTTTACACATTTCTAGTAGTAATAGAAACACAGCTACTTTTTTTCCCCCAAAAGTCAATCATATGTTCCTTGGGTAACACTTGATCACTGAAAAATTTTTTGTTATGTTATTAACAGACTAACAAAACAATGCAGGTGAAAACATAACCTCCTTGCCAAAGGTAACAAGTAGTCAATATAAAAAACCTGCTGCTTTTACAGAGCTCTGACAGCTGTCAGTGAAACAGGATGTATCCTGACTGAGCTCGACGGCACAGGTGTGTGTCGTCTCCTAATGTTTGTCACTAACACTTTAGTTTAATTGTCTTTGTCGTGATTGGCAGAAGCACAACTGTCAAGGTAGCTTCACGTTTTGAGAGCAGCTCGCAAGTTTCTGATTAGCTCGAGCATCACGAAGAAATTGGATAAGTGCAGCTGACAGAAAAAAAAAACCCCTGACATTCGGGGCAACAATCAACATTTCATTGCCGTCTTTTCTGTTTGCAGGCAAAACAATAACACTGCTCACTCATATCTAATCACATCTCTCAAGCTTCGCTCTTGTTGGAATTTAGGTTATTATGGGAAGGAGGGGAGTCTTTGTAAAACAACAACAACAAAAAGTCGGTTGACATTTTAACTGCCTTGCCTTCAAAGTGAGATGTCTTGTCATCCTATTAGACATGGTCACAGAGCTCGCTGAGGAATGCAGCCACTAACAGCTGAAGACCTCCAATATGGCCGCCAGAGGCCAAATGCAATTTCCTGCAAGCGAACCCATACTGTGCAGAAAAGAAGGGGCGGTTTGTGAGGTTTGTAACCCTAAACTGCAGACCTCCACACCCTGAAGCATTCATCCTCATCACCCCCCCACCCCAAAAACTGCCACGCTGACCCTCTCCCTGTATTCATGTCCCGGCTTTGCCTCTGGGCTACAGCTCGCTCCCATTTCAACTACCACACACCACTCTCAGGCGGGAGGGCGCACGCCGTGTTCATGTGTGAGTATTGTCCATGTTTACACGCATGCCTGCATACATATCTGTCATTGCTGTGTGCTGTATGCCGTGTGCATATATTTGCCATTTCTAAAAAGGCAGCAAAGGGCAAAGTGTGGATGGGGGAGTAAAAAAAAAAAAAAGGTGTTTGTCTGAGAGGGAGGGAGGGAGAGTGAATCAGAGGGGAAAAAAAAGGGCAGACACATAAAGACTTGTATTAGGAGACTCATAATAAACTCCTCAAGCATGTTTGTAGCTTACAGATGTATTTAGAAAATGAATGCAAATGGAAAATGCATTGAAGTCGTAATTATAATGCAAATCCTCAAGACTGGGAAAAGTGGGAAATGGGAATGAATTTTCTGAATAATTACTGGCTCCAGCTCGACGGCAATGAAACATCACACAAGTTACTTTAAATCTTTAAAGTGTCATGACTGTTTTCTAGTTGGTGCGTTGCAGTTTGGCAGAGGATATTGTTATTGCACTTGCAAAATACTCCTAAAAAAAAAACAAATTAAAGATCATGAGGAAAAAAAACGTTAAATTTGGTTCAACTTTTTTTTCTCTCAAAGAAAAGCAACATCATGCATCCAATTAGCTCGTCTGGGGATGTTACTTTGACGATGACTGTCACTGTTATGAACTGTGATACCAAAACACACTGATGTCTGATACACCTTTAAACTTAAGCGTCTCTTTCCTGAGGCCTGTTCTGAGAAATTAGCAGCATTCAGGCTTTGATTTGAACATCAAATCATTTACTTTCCTGCTGGTTTTCAAGCAACACGACGCTCACAGGGCATACTGGTGAAGGAGGTAGCAGGGATCACTTGCGATCTAAAATTTATAAGTGACAGTCGCCGTGACACTGCTGCAGTTCGGGATGTAATTGTACTGATCGCGTTTCGTCATCGACACAGCTCCAACGCTGGGGCTGTTTTCGGTTGGAGATGAGAGAAGTTGCAAAAAGACCGTTGGCATGAAAGGACGTCACCGAATGACAGCGAAGACAGAAGAGATGAATTATAGAAACACAGCTACACACAGTACACGTGGGTGCGAACAATGAACGCATTGTTCTGTCTTATTAGATTTGTCCATTAATTGGTGTTTTCTATGCTAATGCTTCAGCTGTATTTATCTCCTTTACAGAAATACATTTATGGTCCTTTAGAGTCTGCAGTGAGGTCGACGAAGAGGCCAGACGCATACAGCTACTGGGAAAAAAAAAAAAGAGTTTTCTGTCACATTACAAAGCCATGTGTCCCTCCAGTCATTTACAAACAAAGGTCAGAATACAGCGACCTGTTTGTTTCTGATTGGCCATGAGGGGCGACTGCATCATTCCTGTGGGACGATGTGTTTACCGCTGCCTTGTTTATTTGATGTTTTGGAAATATCATTCATGTTGCGTTTATGCCCCCGAAGCGGACGGCGTTTAACTGACAGAGACGCACACGAGAGCAGACAGAGAGGGACTGAGCGAGACAGACACAGGAGGGGGACGGACGGACGGACGGACGCAGAGATCATAACTCTGTCGCTGTGTGTCCCGGCTCGCCCGGTGTTGTTTGCTGTAAACAGCGGCTTCGTGATTTCCCAGTGTCCCCCTCAACACCAAACGCTGCTTTTATTTCCCCTCGCAAACACTTCCAGCAGAACAGAGGAGCAGCGTGACGCCGACCGCAGAAGAGATGCTGAGCAAACCGAGCAGTTATTGGAAATCACACACACACATGCAACACAGCGGCAATTACCAGTGTGTAGATGCAGAAACACCCACACACACACTCTCGTACGCACAAGCACCACAGCAGGCACAATTACCAAACTGCACACACACATACACACTCACTGAATGCACTCTCTTCTAAATGTTTCTCAGACACACACAAATGTACTCGATTACACTCTCCAAATCACTGCGAGTCAGCAGGAAGCAAGCATGCAACCCTTTAGCCTGTCTTTTGCTAAGACACATACATTTACACTTCACTTGTTTATTTACATAAAAATCTGTTTAAAGATCCTTCCTGGGCCAAATTTAACGATCACGTGTGAAACCGGGCTTTCTCCAGGTAATCCAGCTTCCTCCCATAGTCCAAACACACAGGTATGGTTGTTTGTCTCTATGTGTTGGACCTGCAATGGACTGGTGACCTGTCCAGAGTAAGGATATTATCGGCACGTTATCGGTATTGGCCGATATTGGCTTCAAAGTTAAGTATCGGACATCGGTCATTCAGCCGATATCCACCGATATAATTAACCAATAAAATAACTGTGGGTATTGTCATTATTGTCTCATTATCCAAGTCTGTTTAAAGTTGGATAGGCTGCAAGTTAATAATAATAATAATGGTTGGATTTATACAGCACTTTTCTAGACATTCATTCACACCCATTCATACCGGTGGTGGTAAGCTAAGCTAGCCACAGCTGCCCTGGGGCAGACTGACGGAGGCGTGGCTGCCAGTCTGCGCCTACGGCCCCTCCGACCTCCACCAAACCATTCACTCAACATTCATACGAGTAAAGTGTCTTGCCCAAGGACACACCAACAGCAACTGGGATGAGCAGGAATCGAACCACCGACCCTTCGGTTGGTAGACGGCTGCTCTACCACTGAGCCACTGTAAGTTGTCTTGTTTAAAAACTGTCATGAATAAATATGACATTTTACATAATGTGAGTTGAAGTATTTTTCATTTTTGCACAACATTAGATTCAACCTTATTGTCAGTACACATGTACAAGTACAGGCCAACGAAATACAGTCAAGGAATGATTGCCGAGTTACATCATTTTCATCTTTCTCTTATGTCTGCATTTGCCAGCGGGTCAATGAGATACATGCAGAATAATTCTGTATGTTAATTCCAATACAGGAACTAGATGATCTCTGCAATTAGGTGTGGGGGGAAATATCGGTATCTGCTATCGGCCAAATGAGTTGTAAAATATCAGATATGGAGAAAAAATCCAATATCGTGCATCTTCAGTCCAGAGTGTACCCCGACTGTCGCCCATTGCCAGCTGGAAAAGGCTCCAGTCTGCCTGAAACCCAATTGGATAAGTGGGTGTAGAAGATGGATGGATGGATGGATGGATGTGATACCTCCTTCTGTATTTTTCTCTCTCTGAAGCTGGTTGTCTTTTTCTTTTTGCTTTATTGCAAATCCCATGACATACCGCATATTTACACTGCTAAAACATATGGAAAATATAACTTTAATCACTCATTTTTTGTAGTTTCACCATCATTTCTTTTTGGATTGAATCATACACTTCCTGAAGCGATAATCAAAGCGAGTGATCAGACAGTCAGACGTGCCAACAGTTTAGCCACAACTCTTTATTTGAAGGTGAAATAGAAACTGAGTCAATCTGAAGTTTCTGTAATAACTAACTTCATGTCCTTTAAAAAAACCTGTGTTTGCACAGCGACAGTAAGTGATGCAGATCAAAGTTAAAACACGAAGTTGATCTGTAAACTGTGAGTGACGATGGGATGTTTGGCTACCCTGTGGGATTTGTTTTTCACGCTTGGTATCGATGCGGCAGCGGTCTCAGATGTTTGCAATTAATTAGACGACTGCTTTTTGTAGTTGTTGTTTTTACTGACGAGGATGAGGGCCAACACAAAATCTGACGAATCTTTAACAGCAAATATTAAACAAGACCAATCCATCTCTCCTGTGTGCACATCCAAGGCTAGTTTGATGTTTACAGTCATGTAGCACGGATACATTCATCTACAATGGTCCACATGTTGTTATTACAGGTAGTTTTTCACTATATGATTTTACAAGCAGCATTTTACCAAGTGACAGCAGAGTATTTTCTCTCCACTAATTGAAACAAATGGCTTATTGGATGAATTTCACAGTGTTGCTTGCATTTAAAAATAATCTTTATTAGCTTCAAATTAATTCACCTTCTGTTAGATAACTGCACTGAATACCACAGCTTAACTTTGGAGAAACTTTGTCACTTCTCCTGATATACACAGTGTTCAATTCAGTGAGAGCAACAATGACTTTTTTGTCGTCAGCTAATGCAACTATTTCACTTCACCTTCACTTTTTAACCACGAACGAGCATAAAATAAGTGTTTATTTCCAATTTCTGTTGAAGGTAATCATGTGGGAGATGCAACCGAACCGTGATCGGTGCATCAGCCGAGCTCGCAGATCTCTTTTGGTAAAATTGGCTCCTGGTTCACAGGTTTCTCTTTGTAGTTCGCTGTCTCTCGCGCACACACATCTACAAGACGTGGAGTCGAGCGTGCATACAGAGCGGCGTCTAAGTTGTGCTGAAGTTGAGCGTCGTCAAAGAGAGCGCAGTCTAATCATCACTGTACTGCAACCAACCTGATTATGCTGCTGTGGACTTCAAACAACTGGGTTGTGTTAGTTTGACTCTTTTCCGGAAAACAGGCTGGAGACGCACACACACACACGCACAAAACACTTGCACATGCAAAAACACACACAAACACACTGGCAGCAATCCCTCCCCTGTCTTCCTATCTGCTTCTCCCTGCAGCTCTCGCTCAGTCTCTCTAATTGACTTCTGCTTTCTTACATTTCATTTCATCTCTTATTTCAGTTTTATTTCCCCCTTTTTTATGATCCCCCCCTGTCTTCAATTATTCATCCCTCTCTCTTTCTCTCTCTGATTTCTTTCCATCTGGTCTTGGTGATGTTTAATTCACCTCTTCATTTGGAGGAGGGGGGCGGCTGCTGCTGTGCACTGTTAATTGGTTTTTAAGAGCGGTAAGTACACACAAATGTGCACACACTCACATTGGCACATACGCACTTGCACGCACACACACACACGGTTGAGCACACACACACTCACGCACTCCCCTCCCTCCCCTGTTTGAGCACACTGTACATGTCTGCTAGTATTAACATCACCAAATGAGCACGGAGTAAAAAAGCATGTGAGAAGAGGAGGGCAATTGTATGTGTGTGTGAGGAGGAGGAGGAGGAGGAGGAGGAGGGGGGGGGTTATGTTTGTGTGTTTGTGTGTATGTGTGTGTTTTGGTGCATGTGAGAGTGAGTGCGTCTGAGTGAGCAGGTCAATGTTGTGAATGTTGCATTCGATAAAAATTAGACCAAGTGCATGGATGAGTATGAGTGTGTGTGTGTGTGTGCTTGTCCTTCCATCTTTATGAGGACCCACTGGGGACCTTGTGAATGAGGACACTTTGGAAAGTGAGGACATTGTGGCCAGTCCTCACTTTCCCAAAAAGCTCTTTGATGGTTAGGACTTGGTTGCAGTTCATGTTGGGATAAGGACTGAGTCGATGTTCATGTAGGTTAGCATTGTGCTAATTAGGGTCTTTACAGTTACGCAAGGACATGTGTGCAGGTAGCCATATCTAACAGCCAGTGGCCTGTGAAAAATCTATCCAGTGGATGAACAACATAATCACAGTGATGAAAAAAACTAACATTATTCTATTTTTATTCTATGTAATTTTAATAATTCTGACTGATATGTTCAGACCAAGAGGCAACAACCACAGCCTGAAAGTAAACTCAGTTTGACAAAAAACTTCTTTCATGAAACATTAAGTCAATACATTTTTTCCAAAAGCCATTATTAGCCATTAACTATGTTGAAAATAATTCCATAATAAAGAAGATAAAAGGACTCGAGACATAGAGACTGTTTCATCACTTGTCGGTGGAGTGGACGTTTCATTTTCCACAGTTTTGCTCAGTGGTAGCATGTTTTCATTAATTATTCTTTGGTTAACTGCACAAAAAAAACAACTGAAGTAAGTGCTAGTTTATTTTTCATATGGATTATTACTTTCATGCACTTTATACAGAATATCAGCGCTAAACCCACCTTCCCTTGTTAGCTAGCATGTTGTGAATACTGCATGTTTCCTCCCTATTTTTCAGGTAATGCTCCCTCTGCTCCACCCTGGTTTCCATATTTGGAAGGTCCTGGCTCCACCCACTTATTTAACCATTCACTATTGAAGCCTAGTGAATCAGTTACACACCAATGAATGTTTTATAGCTATATGTTTATATATGGTTAAGATGAATCTGATTTCTGTGCATTAATAAACACATAGTTAGCCCAGTGTCTGTCTGGTTGTTAACTTAATTTAAATATAAAATAACATAATAATGGATTGGACCTGGAAAGCCACAGGACATGCAATGGAGGCTAAACATTATTTATTGATAAATATTCCCAATACACCACACAGGGAGTAATGAATACATATTGTACTAATGTGCTTAGGTCTTCTATAGAAAAATAATATTTTTTATTTATTCTTAATGATCGCAGTGCTGACTGTTACATTAATACATAATCATCCATCTGGGAGATCCTGAGCAACGTTAGTCTACGGATAGATTCAAGACCAGAAAAGTAAATGTGCCCTAAAAATCAAGAGTTAAATAAAAATATGATGCGAGTTTTACAACAAGCAGTTACTCCCACGTCATGATATTTCACTCTGTGTATAAATACTGTATAATCTGATTTTGGTGTTTATGTTTAAGGTCTGCTTAAAATCCCACGGTTTACAATCTGATGTATTGCGGCTGACGTAAGAATGTTCGTCTTTTGTTTGCTGCGTTTACTTTAATTGAAGCACTGGAACAAATATTTATGTGACATTGCAGAATAATGGAAAGTTTCTTCAGGGGGGATTTTCAAAATAAAAAAAAACAGTTCATGTGGTTAAGGCCAAATGTGCGTGTGAGTGTGTGTCATTAAAGAGAACTCATACATATAAGTGCTTACAGTACATAAGCAAGTGAGCGGTAGCCTCTGCATTCCCAGACAACGCTGCAGCCACATCATTAGCCACATCCTCTGACTCCAACCTGGACGTGGGATCAGAGGAATGGAATTAAGTCGGGAGCAGATTAGTCATTATCCAAATAACGACCTCGCTCAGCAATGGCTGTGTGATTTCCCCTTCAATAAGAATTGGTGATGTGAACTCCACTGAGGCAGAGGAGATGAGATTCTGCTGTGAAGTGAAACGGTGAAGAGAGAAATAACCTCGTTGTGAACAAGAGGACGGGAAGGAAAAAAAAAAAACCTCAGCTGAAAACAAGGATAAAGGACACTTTAATCTTAATGATGATGGTAAAAAGGAGGAGAGAAAAGTTGGTGGAAAAATCGGAGCTGCCTCTGAGATGAGATGTTCATACGGTTTAATCTAATTGTTAATAAGTTACAGTGAAATTTTCATGGCGTTACTGCAGTAATGCAGCAGGAACAGGGACTGGGCTTCCTTCCAAGAACTAGAAAAGCTGAATGTAAATGTCAAGTTTTATGCTCACTCGAGGTAAAAAAGAAAGGTCTGCAGGTTAAGAAATTCTTTGCGAGATGTTCTGTGTAAAGCGTGACCTCCCGGTGAAACAGAAACCTACACGCTGTCTCCTCCATGTGTAATGCTGCAGAGTCGCTGTAGTCGGGTACCTTACAGTATGCAAAGAGCATCCCTTGATTTCCATCTTGAAAAATGAAACCATGAAATATCACTTACGCTATCTGACACAAAAGCGCGATAACAACTTCCCAAATAGGAATCACTTCTTGAAAGTCTGTGTGGAAATTCAATTTATTTTCTTCAAAGCGGCTGATAGAAACACAAGTCATTTGCATTTTGTTTTTTTCCTCTTGCATTTCAAAAAAAAAAAAAAAAAAAAAAAAAAATCCCCTCCCCCCCCCCCCCCCCTTTTTTTTTTTTTGGGTTC
>OOFC01049401.1:0-18394 GCA_900323345.1 Pseudochromis fuscus | reverse complement strand
ACACACACACACATGCACACGCACACACACACACACACACACACACACACACACACACACACAGCTGGGTGAAAAAAAAATCAGCCTTGGACATGACAGGAATGCAGACAGACAGCCATGTGTAAAAATGCCTATCCATCCATCCATTCACCCATCCACTTATCCAACCATCCATTTGTTCATCCGTCCATCTGTCTGCCAATTCGTTTATCGGTCCATCGATCCCCCCCATCCATCTGTCTGCTCATCCATCCATCAAACTTGGTTTTGAATTAGGGCCTGAGACAGCAGCTCCAACCTGGAGGCCGGGAAAATATAGAGGGTTCTAGACATGATTTAAGACATGTGAAAAGGGTAAAGGTTGTTAATTGTAGATTGTTAGCAGTAGATGTATTACAGTATTTTTTTTTATGATTGGTTAAACACTAAAAACAAAAGAATTACACAGTTATCAACACCTTATACCCAAGGAGCAAAACACTGGACCAGATTTGCACCACTGTAAACACAATGTCAGCCTCACACTTTTACACAGTGATTTGCTAAACACTGAACACACTTACATACATTAGACATAAAAGTATATCATGATGTCACTTCCTTGCAAATCTAAAACACTGACTGACAAATCAGCACACCCATGGGTCAGTTGATTAAACACAGTCATCAAGTGTGCAAACACATGATTGCTTAATTGTAGACACACCAATCAGGTTTGAGCTCTATAGGACATGAGGACAAGAAAACAGGCAATAAATAAATAAATAATAAATTAATAAACTGCCAAGAGTTGCAGCATTCAGCTGCTTACTGTGTTGTATGCACCATATCAGAACTTTTGATTCCCCTTCCTGTCTCATGTTACAGCAGTTTACATGTATTTTTTTCTATATAGGATTGAAGGCCAAGAATGACAAAGAGGAAGAGGTGACATACTCACACTAGAGCATGAGAGAGATCATATGTGATGTTGGTAAAATTCTCTGGCCAGATCCAGCTCGGTGGACAGATGTGTAGTATTTAAATTATTTTATTCAGATTTATTTTTACTTTCTCTTTTCACTTTGCGGTACTTTGAACCTGTACTGGTAGTAGAGTATTTTTATTTGTCTGTTTTCTGGGGTTGTTGGGATCTGTTTTGTTGTGATCGTCTATGTTGACTGATTTTGGTTATATGAAGAGTAATAAAACATATTTTCAATAGTCTGCAGCACTGATCTTGTGTTTGGTGAATTTACCATGTTGTATATTTGCACTTTCTTCACTTACAACAATCTGGTCACTACTTTTTTTACGATTGCTTAAGCACGATTTTGAAACCAGGGCCCGGACTTTCAAAACACTACACACAATTAGCACAACCACACACACAATATGCAGAACACCTCAGATCCTGTGCAAAATGAAACACTATTGTAAAAACTATACACACATTTTATGTTACCATATGAAACACACACATTTCATAAGGCTTAATTCTGTTTGAAGCAGTTACACACTGCTGTGTTTAACTTAAAACACTTTTAGCAATTCTACCTTATCCAATGTTCAAAACCAAACAATGTGCTCGGATCATACACACCACACAGCATTCGTTAGACACTACAACAAATTATTGAGGACACAGCATCCAGGGCATGTAGTTAACAGAAAAGGTTTATTGTGAATGCATTTAGCAAAAAAATCATTTCTGTCAAAGTGACACCCATCGACAATCAGCAGTTTCAAAAGCACGTTACTACAAAGTCAAAGTCATTGAGAGTCAGTCTTCAACATCTTGTCTTTGTGTGGAGGACTTCATCCACTTCACAGACCATATTTTCCCTTTCCAGACAACGGGAGGAGATCCCTCTGCCGGGACAGTTTTCCTGGTGTTGGACTGTCAGTCACAGACTTTCCACCACCAGGAAGAGAAAACTCCTCTGCTGGATTCAGGAGGGGGCTGCAGGGTGGATGGAAAACCTTGATGACTCGCTGGTTGTTGGTGAACCACTCACATATCTGGACAGCATGGTGAAAACTCACATTGTCCCAAACTGTGACATATACAGGATGCACTGCTCGCTGATCCAGCTGACCACTCAGAACTCAGGAGATGTTCAGTGTTGTCTGTAACTTGGATTGGTCTCTTTGTCCTGCTTCTCTCATTGGCATCCCATGAACAAGGACATGGTGTACAATGGTTGCCCTAACTACATCAGCGATGATTGTTCTTGGTCTTCCTCGGCCTCTTCCTCATCTAGTTCTTCCTCGCCCACCACCTCTCATACGTACTCCTCTCCCTCTCTGTATGTTTCTGTCCTGTGCACACAGTTGTTGTGACCACATCATTAGAAATATGTGTCTTCAATTTTGAGTCGTTGTGTGTAAAAGGTGTGTTTAACAGTGTTTAAGCTTTGGCCAAAACAGTTGTTTGATTTGAAAAATGAGTTTAAGTCTCTGAGAATTTGGTTCACAGAATGGGGTTTAGTGTTTTAGCAATTGTGAAAAACTGTAACATGATGTGTACTAGTGGGCACACAACTGGTGGAACAAGCTGACAGGCGAGCGGATGAAGACAGCAGCCATTGGTTGTACATTCACAGTGGGGATGCAGGACTCCTTACAGCCATAATTACAATACTGGACCAAATAGACAGGGTTTCAGATACTGTTTTTAAATGGAGAGAACATGGTTGTCTACAGTGAGTGTTTTGTTGGATGACTTTGATCTATAGGTGTTTTTGAAGGCTTGTGAAATGTGTTGCACCACAGACTAAACAACATTTGTCCATTCTTCTATACTGTTGAACAGGGTGAAAATTTCATCCTTATTTGGACATAATGACTAATCTTAACATTGATATCTGTGAGTCTGCTGTAGACAGTCATGCACCTGTGTCTGACCTGGTGAAAAAAATGTACATATTTGATAAAAATGTGCTTATGTGTAACACCACAAGTTCTCTTTTCTCCTTGTTTTCATTAATGAGTTCCTCTTATTCTCCTGTGTTGCAACTGTAGGTGTCTGATAGACACCTGCAAAGGCCTGAGTGAAGGGACAGTGCATCCTGTTTGGGACATCTACCATGACAGGATTAAAGTTCATCCAAGCACACTCATCCTGTCCATAGACAATGTTTGCAATGTCATGTTGGTAGCATGATAGCCAATGAAATGTAAGAAACCATAAAAGCACATACATTTGTGGATCGCACATTAAATGTCCTTATATAGATATGAAGAAAGAGATAGTCTGCCTGTCAAGTTTGAGTTTTTTTCCTTCTGACTTAAATATGCCTCTTTGATCGAGCAGTCAGGAGTTGATTCCTGAACTTGGAAGCAACAAGAAGAGCCGCTCCTGAACGAAACCTTTGCCTGTTTGCCTCCCTTCCTCCGACTGGTCAGAGCCAACCAGGGGCTGTAGAAGAGATCCGGCTGCGGTCCAGGTAAGTGAACTGATGGATGTGTTGTAATGCTGGTGGTACATCAGATCTGGTAAAAGGGTGGAGGTACAGCTGCGAAAAAAGAGACGTTCTAGACCAGTGGTTAAAAACTTTTTCCAACTCAGGGACCACTTTTAAGTCTCAAAAATTTTTGGCTTCATTTTCAGTCATGGAGGTTAACACTTGCCAAATACCAACACGTATACAGCCCTAAGGACTTACGAATCATTTGAACTATTCAACAATTTTGTTTTGTTTTGTTTTTTATTGTTTTTGTGTGTCTATATTGGACCTCGTGTCCAGGAAAAGGTTGAATTGAATTGATCTGATGCTGACCTCCTTTGGGCCTTAATAAAAACCTGGCTGAAGAACCTTTCTACCAGACCCATGAGTCACACATGACAAACAAACTGTTTGCTTCATCTGATCGTAGAATAAATTAATCTTATAAGTGACTCAGTAACTTTTTCTCTTAATGGGACAAGTGGAACTACCATCCACCAAAACTCACTGACTGGCTAAGATGAGGATTTTCCATTGCTGACATTATGTATTCATGAAAAAAAAAGATGATTTTACAGGATGAAATAAAGCAATTGATCAACTCAAAGATAAACACACACCAAGAAAAGATACATAGAAAAAAAAAAAAAAAACACCACTCACCAGCACACACCCTGTAAACCTTTACATATGACCGAGCATATGACTCCTACAGCCAACTGCTCCTCACTGTAGATAGACTTATATTGTTCTTTATACTCTATACATGCACTTGCACTTTTTACTGAACTGTGTCTTCATATTTGTGATGTGGGGTTATGCATTGCAAACCAATAATATTACTTTCCATGTAAATTGTCAACAAATGGGTCTTGCTGATCACGTCCTGCACTGACACCTGAGAAAAAGATGCTCTCCTGTTTTTCTGTCGCACAACATCTAAATGCAGATGTCACTTTATTCTGTGTCTTTATTGAAACCAGCGAGCTTTTTAGTGATTAACGTGTCTGCTGTCCTCAGATCTTTCCCTCTTGACATCTTGATATTAAACCAGTGCCGGGTCTGTTCAACCTTTGTCAACATGTCTGTTTACATATTAATTGCTTAACTGTATTAAACCGTGCAACCTGTGTGGAAGAATTCATTCATTCAGGTTTTTCCTTTAATCTGTCACCTGTCTGTATTTGTACACTTGTACATCCTGTATACGTACGCACTCAAGTCACAATCACACGCCCGCACGAGAACTAACCTGCCCACAGCCAAGGTCAGAGGGCTGCAATATAGATGAGCATATTTGATCAGACTAGGAGAGGTTATGCAAATAGGATCCCTGCAATTAAACCAAATTCATGCATAATACATCAAGCTTTGCACTTGTCTATGCATGTGTGTGTACATGTGTGCATTTTGGATGTCTGCTGCCTGCAACTTTTATATCCTTGGGACAAAAAGAGGCGTGGCCACTCTTCATTACTCCAAGTGTGTTATTGACAAGAGAGATGAATCATCTCCAACCTGTGCTAAACAACAGAGATAATAGGAGATTCCTCATATGGGAACTTCACTATAGTAATGTTTTTCATTTGTTTACATTTTTGATAATCAAATATTACTATTTTATTTATTTCTATATATTATTATTATTATTATTAGCAGTAGTATCAGCCAACAGGCATCATCTGTTACAATATGAATGCTATAGCAGATCCAAGTCAGGGATGTTTTCAGACTTCTCTCAGTAAAACTCTTTCCTTGTTTGCACAGTCTATATATATGTACTTCTTTAATTACTCTGGTGTACCTTCTGTCTACAACCTGAAACCATTTCACGACACTGAATGTCTGCCAAATGAAGACTTCCTAGCTCTTTTATGTGTCTCTCTTTTATTGCACTCTAATCTATATGTCGAAATTATTTTATATCATTTAAAAACATTTGATACCACAGTAAAAAGCAGTGCAGCTAAAACTAATATTTGCTAAAATATTACAAACACAGCCAAAATGTATCACAGAATACTGATAGGAAATATACACCACAACCTGCTATGTAACAAAAATAAATGACCACTATGTACTGTATTTTTGTATACAGTATTTTTCTGGCTGGGACACTTGCTTACAGGCTTCACCATTCCCTGACTGCCTGTCTGCCTCGCTGTAATTATGCTTATCCTCTTTTGGGGTGACCCCCACCCTCCAAACCCCATTTGCCCCTGAAATCTTTATGGATCCTGAGCCGGTTGTCATGGAAACAAGTAGTACGCCAGGCACATGGTCCCCACTTTGAATACAATTAATATGCAGCCTGATTTATCCCTCTTTCTTAAGAGGGGGTGCAGATGGGGAGGGGGTCTGGTAATTGGGGTAAGGGGAAAAAAAAAAAAAAGGAGGGATAGGATAAGGGAAATGAATTAGCAGTTTTTAAAATGCATCTGAATTTTTTGGGTGTCAGGATGTGAGAGGGTGTGCAGACGATTAGAAGATGGATGGATAGATGGATTGATGAGTGGGGGAGGAAATAGGATGGGTGAGATATGATGAAATGATTTTAAATCAATCTTTATCTCCTCGCAAAGCAGCTTTCTGCTTTTCATTTTGGAAATGTGACAGTTGTGACAATGTAAGGATGCTTGGGTCGATGTATGGGTGGAAAGGAACTGAAAATATAATGATGGGTTGCCAACTGTGTATCATATGTTATTCACAGAATCTCACTGTGTTTACTCTTTTTCACACCACTTTAGGCTCAAAATAGGAAAAGGTTTGCTTTCCATTCATTTTTTTTTTAAGAAAATAAACAAAATGAATGTGATCTACTGCATATTTGTTGTTTAATGGCAAACAATTTTATAGTATACATTCATTTTACATCTGTGTATGTGTGTAAGTTGCTGTCTTTTCTTATATTCCTTTTTCCCCCTCCATCTATTTCTCTCCTCTGTCTCCTTTCATATGTCCATCAAGTACAACAGCGCACATTATCCCTCCTCATTAGACATAACGTGAGAGTCCTTCAGCTGCAGCAGAGGGCTTGATCTTACAAGGGGGCCATGACACCAAGAGAGAGCAGAGAGGAAGGGAGAGAAAGAAGAGTAGAAGAAGAAGAAAAAAAAAAGGAACATAAGGAGGAGTGAGAAATACTGAAAAGGAGAGATGAAGAGAGAGGGAGAGGCGGGAGTGGAGCCAGGTGACAGCCACGCAGAAGCAGTCGGGTGGAAAGAGCCAAACGCTGGAGCCAATTAATTCCCTCCACATGTTTTGAGACAAAAGCCTGTGCACTTGACCCTCCTGCGAGCTGAGGGAAAAGAGGGAAGGGTGCAGGCATTGAGGGGGGTGTGGTGACAAACTGTAGACTGTAGAAGGAGTAAGAGGATCAAGAGGCTAGAAGAGAGGGATGGAAGAGAGGGAGAGAGAGAGGGGGGAGAAATGGAGTATATAGAGGCAGTGTGGGGAAAGGGGGGTAGAGAGATGATGAGGGAGAGAAAATGTGAGCATGGGGGAAGATAAAGACTGAAGGAAAACAGGGAGAGCTGGAGAAAGATGAGAACGGTAACAGATAAGTGAGGCAACTTTTGTGGATTTAGGGAAGGTGTGTGTACTAAAGTGGACTGTACCAAGGCAACTGCAACTGTAAATAACACTATGGTTTATTCAGCATGTTTGGAGAAAGGGATGGAGAAGAATAGGAAGACATTTTTTTAAAAACATTGATTGATGAGGAAATGAAATTTGAACACAACAAGCTTCAGGTGTCACATATAGCGCAATTTGATCTCAAGTGTGCCGGACCAGTAAATGAACAGCATAATAACCTATAAATACAACTCCAGCTTCTCCCTTTGTTGTTTATGTTTACATTTAATGACCTGACCTTTTACAAAACATTTCATAAACCTGAAATTTCTTAAGTGCAATTTCAACAACATCATGCCTCACTTTATCATTTAGATGTCTGCATTACAACATACAGATCACAGTGGATCTGCAAAGACACAAACCGTTTAGTCACAGGAATCTGGAAGTTAAAAATGTTGTATTTCACTTTATGATCCAAACAACTTGTCAGGATCTAGAAATTATTTTACATTTAAATAGATTTCCACCTCTGTGTAGTAATCCTCACCACCTGAACTGACTCACTACACCATACAAACTAATGTGGGAGCTGTTAAGGAAGAAAGTGAAGTCATCCCCCTGCCTTGTAAATACATAATTAATAATAAAAAAAAAAAGATAATTAAAAATACATAAAAGTTGTGTCAAATTGCAGTTAATGTATTCTATGTCATTTTCACACTTTGCAAATTCATCCTGTGGGCCAGACTGGACCCTCTGGCAGGACAGCTGTGGCCCACGGGCCGTACATTTGACATCTCTGGCTCAGATTTTCTTGTATATATACAGAATATACATTTTCTTGTATACAGAAATAACATCTCTGGTGTGAAACAACTACTGCAACAATAACAGCCTGATTAGAAGAGAAAAAATGCTTTCTTACAGTGTTATTGGATACAGTGTGTAAATAGGACTTAATTAGGACGAGAAAACCTTTTGAAAAGCAGGAGATCAACCAGTACTAATTACAATGTCTCAGCCACACCATAACTAACATTACAGCAAATAGCACTGTCCACAAACCAATCAGCTGCATGTAAAAGGTTGTGTGAACTGTAATGTAATAGTTGTCACAGTGCTAAACAAACACTGTTTACTTAGAGACGAGCTTTACTTTTGTGAATGTATATTTGCACTGTGTCACACTTATTTTTACTGCAGTAAACTGACTTGTAAAGGTTTTCATTCTGAACCATTATCAAGAAAAGATCAAAGGAAACTCAATAGACTGAATTATTATTGTCACTGACCAAATCAGTGAGTTTTAACTGTGGAGCTCCTCAGTGGTATGATCCATCCTTGATGAAACCACATTTAACACAAATTAAAATGACACAAAGTTAAAGAGAGTCATTATTCTGTGGTGATGCTGAGCTATTAACTATGAGGAGTTCTTGTAGAGACTGTAGTTTTGTACTTAACTGAATGTTATCCCTGACTAGTTACTGACCAGAATTAGCACTGAACATCTGAACATAAAGTGATAAAGTTATTTTCTGTTTATTTATATTTTTTAAACAATCTATTAAGATGTCACAAAGTCATGAATTAAATAATAAATTCCCCATTATAAATAAACAGGATTTGCTGGGATTTGGGTTTGTTTCTTTTCCATAATGACGCTAACAGACAGATAGACAAACAAACCAACCTCCCTGGTGGAGTTAACGATCTGTCTTCTATAAAATATGTCTCTTTTGGTCATGGTTTAAAATTGGTATAGTCACACAGAGGAGATAACCAGAGTCACAGGAAGACAGAGAAACTAAGAGACAATGTATCTTACACCTCCGCTATGCAAAAAGTGAGTTTGATATTTGATATTTATGCACATAGGAAAATAAATTCAAGGTTTAATTTATGTAATATAAAACCTTGAAAATATTGTTGCATGTACAGTTAATCTATGTTAATAAATCTATGTTGTCATTCTTTTATTTCATCTTCAGTCCATCTATTTCTTTCTTCTGTCTCCTTTGATTTGTATATCAACTACAACAGTACACATTATCTTTCCTCGTTAGGAAAAACATCTTTCAGCTGCAGCAGAGGGTTTGCTCTTACAAGGGGCCATGACATCAAGGGAGACACAGGGACACAAAGGAGAGATGGGGAGAAACAGAGAAAGATCGTAGTCGGGTAAAAGTAAGCATTCAATTAAGGATTTAAATTAAAATGGCTACTTTGATAAGGTTAGAATAGTTTTTTATTTGCAGTTACAAAGATAGAGATTGACTGAGGTTGTGATTAAAACCAACCAACATTATCTATCAATAGGAGACAAAAACAGGCATAAATCTCTTTGGTGTTAAATTACGTAGTTTTGTAAACGCACAAGATCTTCTCTTTACCTTTACTTTATCACTCTGCAATAATGTCATCTGACTTTTCCCTGTTCCCTGTGGACAAGGATCCTAATGTTGTTTGACCAAATGTTTTTGCTGAAATGGGTGGTTTCCTTGGGAGGACAGCGAGGGGTCTTTAGTTGTGCTTAAACCAACGCGATGTGCTTTGGGAACACAGGAGTGCCCTGGGGTCTCATGCTGCAGCATTGCACTGACTGGGTTTTCTTACAAATTGAACTTATGTCAACTGTGGTAAAAGTTGTGCTAACAGCTCTGACATTAGTTATAGAGAGGAGAAAATGCTATCAGTGTATTAAATCAACACCTACACAAATAACTTGGCTGTAAAACCAAACGAGAATAATAAAAAAAAAGTTTTAATGTCTTTACAGTGATGTAAAAAATAATGAGATTAATTCAATCAGAAGTCTGGAAATGAAGAATATAGACGTATATACTTAGATTCATATTAAGCGTGAAACCCTCTAGGTTGGCCTTAACCAGAGTTATAGATTTATTGTTATTGTCTGTACTGTTATCATGGAAAACGGATGTGGCTGAGTGATTTGGATGATTGATTGCTGCCACCAGGCTAGTGTGAGTGGAACAGCAGCCACAGTGGAAATACAGAGAAGGAGAAACAGAGAGAGGAAGAGGAAAAAAAGAGAAAGAAATGATCTGAGGTGAAAAAAAGAGAAAAGTAGAGAGTGAAGTCTTATGGTTTTAAAAACTGTGCAATACACTGTCTGTAGTGCAATATAGGTCTATATTTACTCTGTCTCATACTTACTGTTTTATATTCTATCTTATGTGACCTACCGTATTTTCCAGACTATTGAGCGCACCTGTCTATAAGCCGCTATTGAATTTATTCAAACAGTTTCATGTGGTCCACTCTGACCGGGTCTGATGTGACGAGGCTAAATGTATTGGCGGCACAGAGCTTGCTAGCTTGTAAAAAGCCAAAGAGCTTCGTGCCGCCAATACATGAGCCACACCGGTGTTTAAGCTGCAGGGTTCAAAGCGTCAGAAAAAAGTAGCGGCTTATAGTCCGGAAAATACGGTAATAGGAATTAATCCTGCATCCTATAAGTAACCATCTCATTATCCGACCACTATCAGATTAAAATGGATAAATCATTGACAAATCCATGAACCTGTATGGTGTTACCTGTCGACAATAGCAGCCCGCTGCGCCTACGGAATAAAACATAAATTATCTGATTATTAACAAATGCAATTTTTAAAGAGAAGCTATGTGAATGGAGGGAAATGATGCCTTCCACACACAAAAAGATTGGTTGTTTTAACCCAGAAGTGGGTAAATATTGGAAGAACTACATAATGGATTAATGTAACCCAGTAAGATGGATTGTTTTTACTCAGCGGTTTTCAGGATTTTGTTGTTTTAACTCAACATTTTTCAGCATTCGGTTGTTTTCATGCCTTTCCATCAAGATGCCAAAAGCCAAATAATAAAAGTAAAAACAAAAAGCTTAAAATTGTTGGGGAAAAACAACAAAAATGCTGAGTACAAGCAATAAAATGTTGGGTAAAAATAGCCCATGTTGGTGAGTTACATTAACCCAGCATGTACTTAGTCCAATATGACCCAATATAGTCCAACAAAATGACCCAGTTCAGGGCTAAAACAACCCAACATTTTTTAGTGTGCGACTTTGGGTATTAAAAAGACACACACAGTTTCTGTGAATACCTCAAACATCAGTTTCTGTCCAACATGTCCATTTGCAAAGCTGTAACTGCATTAAGCTTTTATCAGCTGATATATATCAGCCCAGCTCTAAATTGCTCACCGGCCTGTCTTCATGTGATGATTTTACAAGGTCTTCTGTACTGGATCTGCGTAAGTGAAACGAGAGAAACTCAGTCAGCTTATGGCCTGTTGGTTCCGCTTTTATGACAAACACCATAAATCAAGGTGTAATTGATGTGACATTCAAAGGAATTTTATTGCAAAATACACAGACATGTTACCTACCTGGTGGCTTCAAACACAGACACGCTGGGTAAATAGAAATAGTGCGGCAGCACTGCACCAAGCTGCAGGAACAACAAACAGCAGAGTTACAGCAACAGGCAGCTTCACATTAAATCAGGAAACATCTTAATATTCAGGACAGATTTAAAAATGGTGGCGCTTGTTGGTTGTACCCAGCAATGTGCGATGTCTCTGGCTGTGTAGAGCTCAGTTTGACTCCCATTCACACGGCTGATGGCAAACACCAGTCTCACTTCGTACTTGGACCATTCTGCCAAATGTAAAATACTAATATTATAAATAAGAATTTACATAAAGAAAATACATTATGACACAAACCTGACAATGTCAACCTCCTTTGAAAGCAGCATACAGTATATCCTTGTTAGACTGGTTTATATTTTATTAATAATAGTGTCTTATCATAATCAAATGCAGTATGATGTACAGCTAGTGTAAGTACATGTACATTATGTGCAGCTTCTGTTGTGTTTTACACTTAAGTCCATTACTGAGCCAAAACTGAGTGACAAAGGAAAACTGAAACTCTACTTATAGTCTATATTAAAACTTTTCCCCTAGCATGCATCGTTGGTATGAATTCAAAATGTCTTATTGTTAAAGGCATTTCCTGATTTAAACTAAGCTCTGTATTAAAAAATCTGATATATTGATGTACAGTAAAATCTGTGTGACTCTTGACTCATTGTATAATCTATTTCTTACATTATTAAACATTACAGGCATTATTTAATACACTTAAGATAAAAATTTAAAATACTGTGTTAATATACTCCTTCCCAGATAAGGATATCAGAGTCTATTTATTTTTTGATCAGATAAACATGTATCAGATAGAAAAATTACAGCAGTTTCCAGCTTCCCAGGGAGATAAGAACCTATTACAGCTGAATGATTAATGCTTCTGATCCCGACCTAATTGATCAGAGTGGCTTCTGTATTTACTTTACTGCCAAACAGACAGGTGGTCAGTATTTAATCTGAGGGCCGAGGGTATAAACCAGCTCCCGCTAAGACTGCACAAGGCTGTAAAAACCTTGATGAACGTGACAACATTTACTGCATGAAAGAGAGTCACTGACGGCTGCGTAAACACTGAGGGAGGTAGAAAAACATCCAGCTCCTCCTGCAGAACCTCAAGTTTGTAAAAGGTTTAGAAAATGTTAAAAACAAAGCATCTTCACTCACCACACTTCAGGCTGGAGTCAGGGAGCGGAGCACAGACCTGAGTGTCCCAGTTGTCACTCTCCCACTTCACCAGCTCCCCCTCTGAACAGCTCAGTGACGTCACTTCGTGTTTGCTGCGTTCTCGTCCCCACATCCGAAACAGGGACAACTGGCCCAACCTACCCGTGTATGGGATGGTGGTGATGTTACCGCTGATGAGGAAGTGTCCCGCACCCAGAGTGAGGGATCCATTAGGGGCCAATGTGCAGGGCGAGGTGCAGGGAGGAGGGTTTGCTTTAACTAGAGAGACAATAAGAAGGCGATGCACCTCACAAGGGAGGTAAATACACTGTGAAATGATAACAGACTGAACCAGAAACACCATAAAAACCCAAATATAATCTGCTGGTGACAAACCTGTCATGTGTCCTTAATTGAGATGACCACAGCTCCTAAACAACTAGATTTAATAGTTGTGAGTACTGTTATTTTTAAATAAAATAATTTGATTCCTAACAGAAAAAAAAAGCCAAAAAAAAAAAAAAATCTATTTTATAAAGTACCAGATATAGACAGAGCAGCTTCTTAAATCAACAAAATATAGAAAAAATACATGACTCCAACTCTGGAGCTCATGCGAAATTAAAATTTAAAATAAATACGCAGGTAGCCCTTTGGTCAGTGGCCATATAATCCCAACATGAATGGTGCTACTTACACTGTACGAGGCACAAGCAGACTCGTTTTCACCTCACTTCTCATGATGAATTTCCAGGTTATATCTTGCACCAGCAGCATACACCACATGAGATATTGGTGATTGTACATGTCGAGGTAGCTACATGAACTCACTCCTAGCTTGATTTACACTCCTCAGAAACACGTGAAACACGCTTTTTGCGCAGCACACACAACAAAACCACCCGCTGCTCCTGCACCTCACCTGTAACAAGAGCTCACTTTAACCCGTTTGTCTTGGATAACTAACGCCTCTGTGGTTGTAATATCTTCAAACCTCTCCGTGCTGAAAGACGCCATGTTCAAATCAAGCGCCCATACAGACCCAGAACCGGGGAACCAATCATCGGCAGGTGGTTGCACATGCTAGTTTACCTATAAACGCTGATTTCTTTCAGTGCTGTGACAATACTGCATTATGTCAGCTTGCATATCTCTGCCAAACACATGAAGCAGATTTTTAACAAAAGCCTTAATTAAGATGTGACAACGTTTTGAACTTTACCTGAAATTGAAAACATTTTAATGTTCTTATACCTACTGCTCTCTTCTTCTTCGTTCTTCATAGACATAGTTGTGGTGATTTACTGCTGCCTACTGATCTTCTGTCGTCATTGTTTTTGTTAAAAAATACATCCAGCGATTTTGAGGATTCTTTATTGTATTTTATTTTTAGTCAGAATCCCATCGTCTGATCTTGTCCAGAAATACAAGCCTATTTGTAGGAAAAATTCATTGCTATCTGTTTACTAGTTTTCATTTCCTTTACTCTGGAGGTCAAATAGAAACAGTTTATAACTACAAAAATGTCCTGGCACCAAAATGTCTCCTACCTGATTGACCTAAATACAGAAATAAAAGAAATTTCCTGAACAAACCAAAAGACGTGAAAACACAAATCTAAACCCACCTGACCAGAGGTTCACTGGGTTTCCATTTAAGTAAAGTACAGGGCTGGATGTTGTTTGTGACCAGGTCAGGCACAGTGCGTACCACTGTGAGGGATGGAGGTCGATCCCTTCTGTCGTCCACTCTGTACCGAACAGCCAGACCCCTAACTGGCCCTGGTTTACCTCCAAGCCCAGCTCAGTGTACTGGGCCACAGGGTGAAGGTACATGAAGACGGTCCATTGTGAACTCTGGGCCTGGTGAAATATTTCATGTGATTTTTTTTAATTGTGCAGTCCTTATTCCTGTTAAATTTTACCAAAAGAACATCTGTCATCAGTACCTCGAGCTTCAGGCTGAAGCAGACGGTGAGCTCCTGCAGGGCGGGGATGGAGATATGAGGCTTCAGTCTCCAGTGGCTGCACCCGAGGGTGAAGTTAGCCACCTTACCCCAGAGGCTCAGCAAAGGCCCTGACAGAAGTCCACAGTATACAGACAATATGAGGCTTTCACAGCAGGAAATAGCAACTTTCTACAGAAGGGACAAGAGTGTTTCAGCTTTCTGTGAGAGCTGAACATCGTTGATTAGTCAAGTTCACCTGGCTACGAGCTTTTACTTCCCAAATTCTACAACTGATGAATAAATTCTAAAATTTGTTGTCCATCTTTATTTAGAAGAAAACTCAGAGAGATTTTAAGACTGCTGTGATTTTGGGAGATCAGCTGATGAAGTACTTTAATCTGGTAGATGGTTCATTTGTTTCCAGGTTTTTGAGAATAAAAAAATGTGAATCCAGTGGTTAAAAAATGTCTGAACTGTTGTCTTTTGTGACAGTTTACCAGATATCTGCTTGTTGTTGAGGCTACAGTGGTTCTGCATAAAACACCTGAATCTCCAACTAAACTGTCAGTGATTGAATTGTATGAACTGAAGTTACCACTGGATCCATTGCATCTGAGTCTGTTTGTTAAGGGACAATGTTGTAGAAAACCCTTTAAAGTGAATAATGTCATAGAAAAACTGTTAACCTTCAATTTAAAATTTGATTAAAGCAGGACAAGAAATAAATTTACTGCAGTTACCTTTATGAATAATTACTCATGTCGTTTCTAATTATTTTTTTAAAAATGTCATAAAGTTCTTGTTTGTCTATAGTCATGAGTCAGTTTTTCGGTGCTACTTCAATCAACTAATGAAGATCATTTTTACTCATTTTCACTTTTTTTTCTTATGTTTTCTTTTTTAACTCTAGATGCTCTTTAGATTTTATTTGTTTCTATTTTATAATTAGAGTAGAAAAGGAAATAAATAGCTCCCAGTTGAACTGTAAACTCTCTGACTTTCCCATATCGCTTTATTTTCCATTACTCGCAAAGATCATTCAGTGTATTAAAGTTTACAGCCACGTGTTGTTTGATGATGTTTGTTTTAGATATTCTTGACTTTTTTACAATCAGCACAGTGACTTTCTCACAGAGCTGCAGGCTCAGCTGTTCAGCTCGTAATCATGATGATACTCAAAATGAGAACTAGGCTCCAATGATTGAGGTGACAATATTTAGCAGTTATCTTGAATTATTCCTGCCTAATATCCATAAATAAAAGTTTGTTTCATCAAGCTCCTGACTTTTCTCACCTGTAGAAACTGGGCAGCTCAGCAGAGACAGAGCGATCAACGCACCCAGGACTTTTTGGAGGAAAATCATCTCAAATCTGAAAAACAAATGAATCATTTCCTGTTTAGAAATTTTAATTTAGAAGATTTTTTTGTCCATTAACTGCATAAAACGAGAAATAGCAGCTGGGAAACACTTTCAGTTTTACATCAAAATTAGATCTAAAGACCAATACCCACTAAACAACAAAAAAAATTGGGTAGTTATAAGAATCAGGAATAAAAATAGATAATACAAGCAATAAAAAATGAACCTGGCAAATGGATATAAAAAAAATCTAAGACATTTAATGTTTCGAAACATGAAACACAATATTCTAGTTGTATTAAATTATTTATTTGTAAATCCTGTGAAAGTGTCAGGGAAGTGAAGAAGCACTTACCTTAGATAAAAAATAATAATAATAATAATCAGAAAAGAGGACTGAGATCCAGGTTCTCCACAGCAGCTTCAAACTGGTTTAACACAGCAACCACTGGGATGGAGCATAAGATCATTCACAAGCTTTCTCTGTAAACAAAGACAATATGACTGTTTGTGAAGTGGAGACTTGTGTCGTCTGCCTGTGATTGGTCTGCTGCTGTTAATATGTGTGTGGTGAGAGAGACACTGGTGACACAGAAACCACAGAGGGACAGCAAATGTATCTGTACATATTGAATATCCTCTTACCAGCACGGAGGCCAATTACCTGTTTTTACTTTAATTGATCTCCACACAAAGGTAAATACTGAAAGGTAATTAGTTCTGACAAACATGCAACATGCTGTCTGTAAACACTGCCCACACATGCAAAACTAAATGACTTTTTAAGGTTACATAAAAGACCTGTGGCTGCAGCTGGGTGCCTGCCTCACTGTGGGAGATGAGGAACAAATGAATGACATATGTTTCAAAGACAAAGACAATCTTTAAAAATAATGTGCATTGCATTTCAGTTTTTGCAAAATTGTCATTATCATGGACCAGGAGTAAAATTAGACTGTTGTGTGATTCACGCATGAATTGGAGTCATCACTAATTTACTTGGAGAAATAACTTGCATGTCTGGTATCCTTCACACTAGAAAACATTCGGGTTATTTTTTTAACACTGGGTAAACATTGGACTAATTACTTGCTGGGTGAATTTAACCAGCAACTGTTTTCACTTGTTTTTAACTCAACAATTAATTTATTTTTATTCAGTTTTTACTTATTTTCTCTCAGTATTTAATTTTTCTTACCCAGCCTTTTATCTGCGGGATTACAAATACAACCCGTTGCAGTGTGCACCTGCACCGGGGCCCAAACGCGGTGAGTTGCCCATTAAGGAAGAAAAAAAAACAGCTGTACGGAATTGCCACAGGCCCCGTTAGTGTGAAGGGAATAGCTTGGTGCGGGTCAGTAAGGTGACCTGAGTGGCTGGTATGGGAGGAGGAAAAGATCATTTGTCCAATTACGTTGATACCTGTCAGTCATGATGAGTCGCGATGGTGTGAGGCGAGTTGTTTCTCAATTCAGCAAGAAAAAAAAGCAAGTGGATGAAAATTGACGAGAAAACGTAGCATCACGTTTAGCGTTAGCCTAGCCTCTCTTGAGTGGCTATGTTGTGTGTGTGTTTGTGCGCGCGTGCCTGTGTGTAGCGTGCATGAGGTGCGCTTGAGTTTCAGGCGGGAGTGGGGGCCAAAAAATAATTTGCACCGGGGCCATAGCCTACGTCATCAAGAAGCTCCGTGCGCATTTTGGCAACAGAAGTGCTATGTCCCATTGTTTACCTGGTATTGTCTGCACCTCTCTGGGAAGAACCACGTGGAAATTTAACCCTTCAAAATGTCTGGTTGTTGTGTTTTTTATCTTGTGCAGGGACTCCGCCTGTTATAATTTTTATATTGGACACTGGCAGTTTAGATTGTTATGTTATATTAACGAGGCTTGACAACCGAGCTTCATCGTACATAACGTTTTTATCTCGTCAACGCCACAACAACTGTTACCATGACAACCTTCCGTTTATACGCGTCATTAACTATGGTACCTGTGTTATAGAAAATTCACACTCCCCGGAAAATCTGACTCCCCATACGCGTGAACGCGCGCGACTGACGTTTCACTCTGTGGACACTTGACGGGTTTTCTGTTGTACACTTACTGTTTTTGTTGTTGTTTTCTAATGGTTTGCGGGTTAAAGGTGTTTAAGTAGCGAACTGTGGACATGTTTTCCTTTTAAATATGATGAGGTGACAGGTGTCTAAATAGCATCGGAGGAGATCCTACGCTACTCTCAGCTTCACTCGCATGAGGTCGGCAGGACAGGGTGTAATCGCCAAATATTATTCATATTCCATCAGTGTTGTACACGTGTCAATAAAATAATTGTTCGCTGACAAGGTTTTCTATCTCATTTAAAATCAGACTCCCCTAAGAATGCAAGACGTGGGACCAAAATATGTCTGGTATTTATTTATGTATAAAGTGTTTAGTATAAACATAGTACTTATGTATAAAGTCTATTATTGCTGTTAT
>OOFC01049400.1:0-12102 GCA_900323345.1 Pseudochromis fuscus | reverse complement strand
ACCTTTTCCTGATACTTCAGAATAAAAGCACCTGAGAGCCCACTTTTTCTTAAGCAAACTCTCAGGGGGTATGGTGGTGCAGTGGTTAGCACTGTGCCCTCACATTAAAAGGTTCTGGGTTCAAGTCTCAGCTCCGGTCTTTCTGTGTGGAGTTTACATGTTCTCCTTGTGCATGGTGGGTTTTCTCTGGTACTCTGATTTCATTTCTGTTCCTTTGTGGCTTAATTGATTATTCTACATTGATCATAGAGCAGGGGTGCCCAATGCTGGTCCTCGAGAGCCGCTATCCTACATGTTTTAGATGTTTCCCTCTTCCAACACACCTGATTCAAATGACCAGCTCATCATCAAGCTCTGCAGAAGCCTGATAATGATCCTGATCATTTGAATCAGGTGGGTTTGAAGAGGGACACATCTAAAACATGCAGGATAGTGGCTCTCAAGGACTAGAATTTCAGACCCCTGATCTACCTTCAATGTATTATGAACATGTAAAAATAGATAAAAAACAAACAATTTCCTTATTTAGCTCCATGGCTGATCTTAACTGACTGGAAGAATATAATCAAGATAGTTTCAACAACCCTGAGCGTGAAACTGTTCCTCACTTGAATCTTGTAGAGAAGAGAACCTGGAATCCAAAACCCTCGCTGGATTACTTTAAGATGCAGTACTCCAGTACACAGTAATCCAGTACACAGTACACAGTACACAGGGCTGAGGGTGCACCTACAACTTCTGCAGCCACTGTTTTCATGTGTTTTGTTTTAATCACAGACATAAACGCCCAAGTACGCCCATACATTTCCACTCACTTTAATACGCAGGTGCACACAGACACACACAGATACACCCGCACACACCCTGCAGGCTCGCCCCCATGCTAATCACAGATGACTGTAACAGCAGTGGAATGCAGGGCTGGACTGTAATCTGCATGTTGACCCACATACTGATTAACTGCACTGCTGCTGCAGCCACAGCAACAACTACACACTTTGTCCATTACTTGTGCTCAGCGTTCAGTATTTCTTGTGCTGGCTGCAGATTGGAAATGTGAAGCCTGCAACCAGCTGCAGCTGAAAGCCAGTCTCTTTAACCTTGATCCTCGATACTACATCTGAGCTGCTTCACTTCCCTCTGTGATATAAGTCATCCATCCATCTTTAGTTTCACTTGGACTTTGATAGATCCTGTTTTAAATACACACTAACATGGCAGTTTAATGTGTTTTATCTGTTTGGAGCTGCTCACCAACACTTTGATTTCCACATCAAAGCTCGTCTGCACCGTCTCCGCCTGCATCTGACGGCGTGCCAGGACGCACACCGTTGTCGGCTTACATCTACAGTATGCAAGCGTGTAGTTAAAGGGACTGTAGTATTTAACTTCAGACCAACAGTTTAGAGAAAAACATGTTTCCTCTACTTAAAAAAAAGAAAAAGTTCCACTTATTTTGTCTTGTCAGGATGATGGATGGAGGAGTGTGTCGTTTGGTCATGTCTGTTCACACACACACTGCCTCTGTTTTGGTGTGTTCACAGCGTTGTTGACAGATGCACTCGGCTTGATTAAAGACATACTCCTCTGTGTGTGTGTGTGTGTGTGTGTGTGTAAAAGCTGTATCTTCATAGGTGTGTTTGTATGTGAATTTACATCCACCTGGCTGAACTCGGTGTCAGTGTTTCCCCAGGTTGTGATACCTGCCTATTTGTGCGTCAGCTCCATAGCTGGACCACATACAGTAATTTTCTATAGACTTCCCACCCCCCAGTTATTTTCTACACGAGTGACAGATGCTCTTTGTACCAAGACCGAGCACCTGCCAAGTCAGGAAAAGAGATTTTCCGCCATCACTCAGCTCCACTTTATCTTCTCCATTTGTAGCATATCACACCTTGTTTGTGTTGCGGTTGACTTCATGTGTGGGCACTTAGGCTCAGAATGAGTGTGTTTGTTGGGTGTACAGCAGCAGCAGCAACATTCAATGATCGTGTTGCTTCCTAAAACTTTTTATGACCCTTACAAAAACAATACAACATTTAGAAACATTCAAGACTCTTTTTCCATCACCATCAACCCAGCCTGCATTACTCTGCTGAACACGTGTTTGGAGGTGCAGGTGTGCAACTAGTCTCCACACAGCCAATGATATTGCCCAATCAATCCACATTAGCTACCCTGTGTATTGTAGTAAATCCCAACTCGCTCGCTTTGCTTTAAAGTCGACTGGAAACAATTTCCACACCAAAAACAAGGAGATGTTAGGCTCAGAGAAGGGGAGGAGTTAGGGGCGTGGCCAGTTTGATTGACAGCTCTGGTCTAGTTTGAAAGCTCATTCGCTGGTGAACTCCAGTCTCATACACATTGGACAATATCCTCAGGTTCAATGGTCAGACCCGCCCCCTCACTCCTCCCTTCATATCCAAATATGGTCACTTCTGGCTCCAAATAACCAACATGGCCACGTTCAAATACCACACTTCTGGCTTCAAAAATGTCACAAAAGTAGACAAACCAATGGGTGACATCATGATGACAATGCCCATCTCTTATACACTCTGTGGGGATGTCCACTCTTCTTAATATATTAGCTTTACAGAATTATTTATCCTTGCTCTGGTGTTGTTGTGGTTTCCTACTTTCTGGACAGGTGCTTCGTATACATCCCTCCAGTAGCTGTCCCTGCTGTTTGTAAAAGTAAAATACGGTGTTAGCATTAGCATATCCAGTTAGCCAGGTCTGTGTGATGTAGCAGCTGCAACAGAAGCTTCCTTTGCTTGGTAACCTGCCATCTAGTGGTGAGGTCAGACAGATGCAGCCTCAGTTCATTCACCTGTAGTTTCTCCTTTAAAGTTTTTCTTCTCAAACAAACCTTGCAGGAGATTTTACCGATTGCTCGAGACAGCTGTCACTGATCTCCATCCTCTGAGTGTGACTGAAGGAGCACTGAGTTAATAGTGCAGTACAAATGCAGTCATTGTGTGTGTGTGACTGTGTTTGGCACTGAGACTGCCTGTGTGAGTTAGCAGAGGACAGGTATTTCCTCTAACGATGAGCCAAGAGAGATGGACAAAAACACAGGAAGGATGTGAAAAAATGTTGGCTGAAGAAATAAAAAGAAAAGAGAGCGAGGGGGATTTCAAAAGGATTAATCTGAAAATTCCTATTCCGAGCAACACGCCGTCAGTGATGTGACAAAGGTTTAACGTCTGGCACGAGGCTGCTTTTAGGCTCTGGACTGTAAAACTGTAGAAATCAGGAGTTTAAGTTATGAGACGCTCGTGCTGCGTCCTCGTGAGACAGGGCGATTGTTGGATAATGAAAGCAAGAAGACGTGAGGTGAAGAGAGAAAGAGAAGAGGAATGTGATAGAAACCCAGAACAGCTGTTGCAGTGCATCTTTAAATGTGTCGGGGCACAACAAGGACCGGTGAGGCTGAAAACCACCTGGAGACTGATGGTCACATTCAGCCGAGCGCAGGGTTGTCATTACGGGTTTGTGTGCACAGAGGCAACAATGGTGGTTGGGTTTGTGTTTCCGTCTCGGTGTCTTTAGAGATTGATGTTGAATCTGAGGTCATTAGCAGATGAACAAGGCTTTAGCTGACAGACTGTGACCGGCATGTGATGGTTTGTCCTTGGGATTCAGAGCCAATGAGACAAGAGATAAAAGAATAGATGGCTGTTATTATCCCACAAAAACCATTTCCCCCAGTTATCTCTCACACTCTACGCTCAGCAGAACATCTGAACGCCATAACGTCTGCACCACTGTACCTCATTCAGA
This sequence comes from Pseudochromis fuscus, assembly GCA_900323345.1. Taxonomy (NCBI): domain Eukaryota; kingdom Metazoa; phylum Chordata; class Actinopteri; family Pseudochromidae; genus Pseudochromis; species Pseudochromis fuscus. The sequence goes on along the minus strand of OOFC01049400.1, from coordinate 8,313 downwards.
TGTACCATTAACCTTTTCTTGTGATAGATTTGTATTGAAGCATAAACAGTCATTTTCACCTCATCCAAAACAAATACCAAACCTTGTAGTGCAGTTACACACAGTATGAAACAGAATCAAAAACTGGATTCAAACTAAAACCACGACTTCATTAGATTAATTTTTGCAGCTATTGATGAATGAGTTCGAGTGTATCTAGAAGCTTTCTCCAGCTCGTCATTTTTCATCCCTTCTTCCTTTTAATTTAATTTTACTTCATTCCCAACAACAGAAGTGAGAAACAAACAAAAAAAAAGCCTCTGAGCTACTTAAACTTAACTGTGAAGAGAAAACGACATGCACTGAATTCCTCACCTGTCCTGACAACCAGTTCATCTTTTTGATGATAAAGTAACCTTCATTGCAAAGACCAGGTTTTGCAGGTGTGATAATCATCACTATCAGGATTTTTACTCAGTTCATCCTCATTATGCCGAGCTCCAGTTTTACTCTTAATACATGCTTCTGTTTGATTTTCCTCTCAGGGACATACAGGATTTTTCATTGTTTATTGTTATTTCCAATAAAGCATAACGTACTGTGCTGCTACTGAAACCCTTGGTGTCATTCAAGAAACTTTCGATCTTCCATTGTTTACCTTGATGTTGGAATATTCACAGTTGTTTTCTGTAAATCTGAAGGTGACCCTTGGTATTGGACATGGACTCCACAGATCTTTGAAAGGTGTCCAGTTGTATCGGACCTGAAGGCGTCCCACGGTATCGGATCTGGACTCCATGGACCTCTGCAGGTGTCACTTGGTATTGGACATGGACTCCACAGACCTCTGAAGGCCTCCCGTGGTATCGGACCTTGACTCCACAGACCTACGAAGGCATCCCGTTGTTTCGGACCTGGACTCCCCAGACCTCTGAAGGCATCCCGTGGTATTGGACCTGGACGCCATGAACCTCTGAAGGTACCCCTTGGTATTGGACATGGACTCCACAGACCTACGAAGGCATCCCGTGGTATCGGACCTGGACTCCACAGACCTCTGAAGGTGTCCCGTGGTATTGGACCTGGACTCCATGAACCTCTGAAGGTGCCCCTTGGTATTGGACATGGACTCCACAGACCTACGAAGGCATCCCGTTGTATCGGACCTGGACTCCACAGACCTCTGAAGGCATCCCGTGGTATTGGACCTGGACTTCATGGACCTCTGAAGGTGTCCCTTGGTATCAGACCTGGACTCCACAGAGCTCTGCAGGTGTCCCATGGTATTGGAACTGGACTCCATAGACCTTCGAAGGCATCCTATGGTATTGGACCTGGACTTCACCAGACCTCTGAAAGCATCCTGTGGTATCAGGCACCAAGATGTCCCCAGGAGATCCTTTAAGTCCTGGAAGTTGTGAGGTGGGCTCTCCATGGATCATATTTGTTTGTCCAGAACATCCCACTGATCCTTGAGTGGACTGAGATATGGGGAGTCTGGAGGACGAGTCAACACCTTGAACTTGTTGTGTTCCTCAAACTATTCTTGAACCATGTCTACAGTGAGTCAGCTTGCCTTTTCCCAATAATGCATCCTGGTGCCATGTCTTCTTGAGGTAGGTGATGCCCACACATCCCTGAACATCGGCATTTAACAGGAGTCACTCCTACTGGTCTGCAGCAGCATCACAAGCATTGATTCTCTGTGTTCAGATTACTTCAATCAGAACCATCGTGAAACTTTTCAGTGGTTTGAACTATTGGACTACACCAGCCAAGTTTTCCTCCCATGGACACTGTTGGTCGGTGCTGATCACTGCAGACTGGGAACACCCCACAATGCTCTGACCCAGTTTTTTAGCTATCACAACTTGGTTCTTGTCAAAGTCGCTAACATCACTAATTTTTCCTGCTTCCAAGATCAACTCCAACAACAATATGGTCACTTGTTGCCTGATCTATCCACCTACTGCCAGTTGTCAGAATGGCTGAGCATATAAATTTCTACCAAGCTTTCTGGGTTTCCATGAACCACTATAAAGTTCATCTTCTCCCTGCCTGTGCATACAAACCCATCTCTTCACTTAAATAGCCAAACAAAGCATTTGCATTAAATATAAATTACATAAACAAACACGCATTCTAACATGAATTGAGGTTATTCTTTGCTCGACATTTGTGTTTAAACACCAGATAAAGCTGCAGTTGTTTTACAGTCCAGAGTCTTTACTGTGAGTTGGGGCTTTTACACTCGTCCTTTCTGCTCTTTACATTCACATTCGAACTAATGAATTCTGACCCATTGAAGGGAAACAACTGAGAAACTTTTCCCACAGTGTGAAAAAAAAGCTTCCTGTTGAAAAACAATTAAAATCCAAAATGCTGAGGTATTTCTTTTCTGTGAACTACTGGGGGGCACCAGTTGATGGCAACACTTCATGCTGTGCTGCTAACAGTACTTTGGTAATGTGGCAAACGAAAGAAGGGCACTTAGACCTAATTACCAAAGAAACAGTCTCTCAGTATTATGGGTTGGAGGGGTGGAATAAAGGAATAATCCCCTAATTCAGGCTGGAGATAAGGGCATCCGCTAAACAAAGAAGTCATAATAATAAGACAATTTCTCTGAGCAAATTCCCACTAAGCTTCTTGGAATCCGATTATGCTCCATCGTAAGAGTTTTGGGAGCAAACTCACCTCCTCCACCTCCGCTTTCTCCTCATGTCCTCCGGCCACCTCGTCACCCCCCAACCACCCCCTCCGGCTGTACTTTCCTCTGATTGGATCAGCCCACCCTCTGGCTCCACGGTGACCTTGCGTGCCATTGGTCAGTTTGGGGACGTAAGGTATGAAACCACCAGCAGAGCTTCATTAGGAGTTGGATCGGAGTAGAGTAACAAGTATTTCACACACACACACACACACACACACACACAGCCATTCCTGTCGTTCCCCAGTTTTTCATAGAGCTTAGCAGAATTGAAACACTTGGGATTAGTTTAGATATGAAGGCTTTTTAACCAGTAAATAATCCTTTTCTTGTCCGTGTGGCATGATTCCTCTTTGGCTTTTGAAGGGATGCAGAAGGAGGAGGGGCCTGGAGAGAGGCTGGAGGACAGTGAAGGGTAGAGAGGGCAAACACAGGAGGAGGCAGATAGGTAAGACAGATGCATTTCATTTCAAATTTTGAACTTTGCCGTCAAGGGTGAATATTCCAGATAGTAAACACAAACATTACTGGAGCTGTTCCTGAAGGGGACATTACAAGTCCTGCCCACAGCGCTCCCTATGGACCATATTTTTATAGTTAACAGCCTTTTGTGTGATTTACCTGATCTGATCCAGTGTCAACAGGAAGTTGAAAATTTTGGTTTTAAGTACAGTATTGTAATTATTGGATTGCCATGACTCAATGGATGAATCACTCTTGAAGATATGACTGTATGATGTAAAATTTGTAGTCCAATGTGACGTCACCTGTTGGTTAGGGGGTCCTTAGTGATGAAAGGATTTAAAGATGGACCAGATCACTGAGAAGAAGAGTTAACTCTATCCAATGACATCAGAATGACTAGCGGAAAAATGCACCGACTGAGTATTTCAGGACTGAAAACCATCTTTGAATGGAAGTCAATAGGAGTCAGCATCATGTGGCCGTTAGGAGTATCACCATTTTTGCACTTCTGCATTGGGCTCCTGTTGCTTCATCCTGTTTTTGTATTCAGTCTATGATCTAGACAGAGGTGGGTAGAGTAGCAAAAAATTGTACTCAAGTAAGAGTAGTGTTACTTCAAAATAATGTCACTCAAGTAGAAGTAATAAGTAGTCATCTAAAAAATCACTTGAGTACAAGCAAAAAAGTATTCGGTGAAAAGACTGCTCAAGTACTGAGTAACTGTTTGAATGTCTATTTATTTTTTAAATTGTGTAATCAGACAAATATAAAACCAATGTGCAAATTCTGGTGCAGTGGTATCGCCAGCAAAACAGAGTGATGAGCATAAAATCAATTTACTCTAATTCTTCAACCATATATATATATACATATACATATTACCTACATTACGGTAGTGTACAGACGCTCTGCTTGTCAGCTTTCAAAATCAGCTGGAATCACATCGCTAGCTCAAATGGTCGAGGAATTACGGTGATTTGATTGACACGTCACTTTCTGTCACCAGCTAAATGTTCAGGGTTAAAGGGTTAATTCATCCAGTGATAAAGCTCTTAATGATTCAGCTGTCAAACTACCAAACAACCCCGCTTCCTCATGCGTCACTCAGGGATTACCCACAATCCACCTTCTTAAAGGTACAGTAACACAGCTAAAGTGAATGAGACGCGGGATGCTGGGCGGATGTTGGGCGTTCACAGTGCTAACTAGCGGCGGACAGCGTATCGGCAAAACTCGTAAGTTGTTGCTCTACTAAGTCAAGGTACTACTGTACATGTGAATAAAAAGTAACAACGTGAGTGTAGAACAATGTAATGGAGTAAGAGTAGCATTTCTTCTTCAAACATCTACTCAAGTAAAAGCAAAAGTATGGTGCAGTAAAACCACTCTTAGAAGTACATTTTTTTCAAAAGGTTACTCAAGTTCTGGATCTAGATCTAGAAAGATCAGTCCATCATCTTCTAAACCCAGCCAGGTCAGGGGGCTGGAGTCTACACCAGCTGGCAATGGGTGAGAGGTGCATGAAGATCCATTATAGAATTATTCAATAGGATTTAATTACATCTTTGTTAAGCTCTACTCTTCACTTTGTTGTTGTTTGTTGGGAAATGACACAAAATTATCACTGCACTGCGAAACTACGTTGCTGTTTAATTCAGTTGTTGATTGTACATCTGATCATCAGATTAGGTCATTTGTCACAAACAGATGTTTGGTTTCTCTGTGTCGGTTACTTGTGTGTCTGGTTTGTGTCACTCTCAGGTGTGTACACTGTAGGTGTTTGTGGGTTCACAGCTGTGTTTGCTGTTCCAGGGAAGCATTGGCAGTGATTTCTGCCACGTGGAGCTCAGCCAGCTGGTGGTTTTGTGTGTGCTCTGAGGTGGCATCACCTGCAGCCTGCCGCACCTTACTGAATAAACACACACACACATGCTGTACTCACTCTCTAACGCACACAATTGATGTGTTAATGAGTCATGTTCATATGCTAACCGAAACTTTTAGCCTGTCCCACTACATGCTGAAACCCATCACTCGCCTCACTGAGCCAACCAGCATCCAGCTCATCTCACCAAACTGCTCATCTGCTGTAATTTACAAAGTTAGGAGCTGTCAAATGATGTGTTTGTGTGAACTCATAAAACTATTGTAATGATATGAATTAAGACATAAACCAAACAAGTGCTGACTGTATAGTATTTATCTAGTGTTATGAGGCTGATCGACAGATGGTGTATAACAGATTTATTTATAAGAAGTTTAAAAAGTGTGGCCAATGCAGAGCAAAGTTCAGGTTCAAGAGAGAACAGTAGGAGCAGCAAACACCACTGTTGTGTATATGAGCTGGACAAGAAGAAGAAGGAAACAGCAGGTACCACCCAGGAACTGTGAATAAAAAGTGGACAGATCCACCGGGTTTAAAAAGTGAGACCAATCCAGAAGATGCAAAAAGTCTCATATTGACTTCTATTTAAAAATTCTCATTTTCAATCCTGAAATAATCAGTCAATACATTTTTTCCACAAGTCATTCTGATGTCATTAGATAAAGTCAACTCTTCTCAGTGATCTGGTTCATCTGAAAATCATTTATCATTAAGAAGATATTACACTGAGACAAGGGGAGGAGTTAGGGGCGGGGTTAGTTTGATTGACAGCTCTGGTCTGCAGTGATTTACAGGTAGTTTGGAGGCTCATTTAGTGGTGAACTCAGTCTTATACACATTGGACAACACCTTCACTCCTCCCTTCATGTCCAAATATGGTCACTTCTGGCTCCTAAGAAACAACAACGTTCAAATACCAAACTCCTGGCTTCAAAATCAGAGTTCACAAACCACGTCATGGTGACATCTCTTACATACAGTCTGTGGACTCAACCAAAAACATACACTACTGTTTAAAAGTTTAGGTTCATCCTATAATAAAAACCATTTGAGCAAATTTTATTGAAAACAAGGGTCATAAAACATGTAAAATACAACTGAACACATACAGCAACCAACACACCAAGGTGTAGGGGTAGATCCTTTGTCTGTACACGTCTCTGTTGTCATTGGAAAACCATTGGTTTTATAGGGTGACTCCAAACTTTTGAATGATAGTGTAAAATGGATTAGTCCATGTGCAGCATCATCTCAATACTTTTAGAAGCTGTATTTAGTTTTTCCTCATTATGTTGGGCAGTTGTTAAAGATATGAAACATAAACAATCTGGTTACATGAAAGAAAATCTGGTTGACACTAACTTTACTTTTGAAAATCAAGAGTTTGCTCAACATAAGGTGATTGTAGCCCCTCCTTTCACCTCCCCACCAGTCATCCGAGCAGAGTGATTAAAGCTTCTCCACAGACTGAGGAGCTGAAGTGAAGCGCTGCATCATCACACATCAAGGAGGAGGGACATCGTGGTTAGATTACTGATCCCAGCCTCCATTGTTGCTCCTAATCCCTCTCCACGTCTCAGCACGGATCAGCTCACTTCCTAACAGCCTGTCCATCACCTCCTGTCAGGGTCCCGCTGTCCTGTCACTCACCCATGTTGTCTCTGTCATGGGGTTCAGACTAAGTGTTTGCAGCCCCTTCACAGTCTCCGTGGGACCATGACCTTTGACCTCAAGCACCCTGGTTGTTTGAGGTCTGTGTCTGTTTACCTGATTGTCTCATTGTCATGTTTTTGGGCAGTTTGGTGCATTTTATTGTTTACGCAGATGATCTTTCTGTCATTAAACACCAACCTTTGTCTCTGTCTTTGGTCTTTGTTGACACTGAAAAGCTTTTAAAAAGTTCTTGCATTTTGCATTTGACGTGTCTTGACGTCTCCAGATGACAGGTGAGAGGTTTTTGTACTTGGCACAGTTGGCTGTGAACTCTGAATGAATCCTGTTTCTGTTCTCCACATGTATTTGTAGCTACACGGCCGCTGTGGTTATTGTTACACGTGTCGACTTGTCAGTTTTACGACTGAGATTGCTAATACTGGGTGTATATTTTTATAATGTGCAGGTGGACGTGCATACAGTACATATCTGTGAGTGTGTGTCCCAGGACAATGATCGTCCACCATGACGGTCCATGGATCACAGACAGGCCTCAACAACAGCGTCACCCTGTCCCTGGAGTTATAGGACAGTTTGATCATCTGAACAATTAATTTCACTTAATTACACACAGAAAACTGTGATTTTAAGTCTGAAATTTGCCTCAACCCACATGTGGCAGGGGCAGGGACATCGATTTGAATTTGATGTTGACAACTCAGCCCGGGAAATATATGAAAAATAGATTTTCCACCAACAGGACCAAGGATAAGGAGGACAGGGCTGGACCTATCACAGCAACTCAACAAACAGGAAGAGTCCTTGACAGTCACAGGTGATACCAAGGTACAAATAATAAAAAAAGGGGAATCGTGAAAACACCCCCAAACACCCCAACATCCCCAAATCGAGCCAGCGCCTCTGGGTCCACAGCACCTGTCCAAACATAAACAACAAGGGTTAATGAAATGGGCCTGAGTGCCTTTGGTCACTGGTGGCAAGTTAAAAACCCATTCACTCTCACTGACATCTATTACCTGTTCAAAACACACAACATAACTGTACCGTGTTTTCCGCACTATAAGGTGCATCGGATTATAAGGCGCACCTTCAATGAATGGCCTATTTTAAAACTGTTTTCATATATAAGCTGCACCACATTATAAGGTGCATAGAATAGAAACTACTGTAGTGTCTGGGGTTGTGTTATCATCCATCTAGATGAAGCTGCACTAAAGTGAATGTCAACAAAACAGTCAGATAAGTCAGTCAGTCAAACTTTATTCATAGAAAACAAACCAACGTTCTGACAACTCCGTTCACTCCACAACAAGCTAGTACATTCACAATACGGTACCGTACGTACCGGGAACTCTTACCGGTATTTGCTCCGCCTTCATTGAAAACAATGTATTTCCAACTCCATTTGTCACAGTTCAAAGCTACATGAACAGCTGTTTGATTTTTTTCTCCGAGGTAACATCAGTGACGTAGTTTTATCTTTTACTAACAGCAAGGTACAACAGGTAGTGCAACTTTTTATCACATAGTTAGTGCATCACTAACGTGGAGGGAACTTTTCCCTGATTCAGTAAACCCGTAAAAGAAACAGTCTGATACC